>JAODLL010005311.1:0-33414 GCA_026546735.1 Forbesichthys agassizii
TCTTCTTAAAGACAGCAATAATCTGCCCATCCAAGAACCCTTGTGTTTTACACAAGATGCTCTGCTCAAAGTGTGCACTTTGCACATTTCTAAAAGATGATGAGGAGACAAATCAGACAGCTCATCAAAGCCTAAAACTAAAATCCATAATCAAAAACATGCCAAGATACTCTATTGGAAGTCCTCCAAACATATTTGTTTGATCAACTGAAATGAGGTTCAGTGAAAAAACATATGTCTGCCTATTCCAGATACAACTGGTTTGGTGATGAAACATGTTGCAGAACAGTAAAGTTTCTCATCTTGGTAATCCCTCTCGTCTATCTAAGCTACCACAGATATCTTGTCAGTGTTTCAGGAGCGTCAGTGCAGGGGGTCAAACAGACTAATCCCCTTAGCCACACTGAATAAACTGCATTCACTAATGGCCTACAACATGTCTGTTGCCCAGTAAGTAGTCTTAATGTGATGTAGTGCAAATAGATAGAAGAGGCTAAGACTCGTTTAAGGCGTATAAAGAAAAGCTCTAAATATTGGATAACTTAAAACTTCTCACAGTAACATTTGCCTGGGGTCGCCTATTCATTCCCACCTTAACCCAATGTATTGCATGACAACACAGGCAAATGGATGAGGGATGTTCATTGAATAATGCTGTCTGCGTGTGTAACATGAGTGTTTCCTACTTAAATAATTCCATGTGAGACTTCTCTTTTCTCCGATGCAAATTAAAAGGTTGAGAGTCAGTCTGAACCAGTAACTAGTCACTATAATATAACCTTTCAGTAAACAGTAGTGTATAGTTAATATTTCCAAAAGAGTAATGTAACAATTACAAATCTAAGTAACTAAGTAATGTTGCATTAATTGGTTACAAGAAAGAGATTTCTTGTCCTAGCAAACCTGTCCAATCATTTGTTTTGAGAGGATGCAATGTTTTCACCTCAGCTGATTGTGTACTTCCAAGGTTAATTATGCTTCCAATAAAGAGGGTTTAATTCTCAAATGAGCTGGCTACAAAGGTTGTCATTTTTCTGGGGCAAGACAGGGTAGTGATTGTGAAAGTAATTTAATCATGTAACTAATTACTTAATAGTAACGTAATATTATTTTTTGAAGGAGTAATGAGTAACTAGTAACTTATTACAATTCCTGAAGAACTTGCCCAACACTGGTCTGGACAAGGTGACATGCCTCTGCACGTCTTGTGGCTGTGTTGACAACAGTGAGGTGTCAACACAGGGCTGTGATTGTGCTGACTGACAACAGTGAGCTATCGCCCATTTCATGTCAAGGACAGAATATGAGTAACACCCTATATATTTCATGTCAAGGACAGAATATGAGTAACACCCTATATAGTTCATGTCAAGGACAGAATATGAGTAACACCCTATATATTTCATGTCGAGGACAGAATATGAGTAACACCCTATATAGTTAATGTCAAGGACAGAACATGAGTAACACCCTATATATTTCATGTCAAGGACAGAATATGAGTAACACCCTATATAGTTAATGTCAAGGACAGAATATGAGTAACATCCTATATATTTCATGTCGAGGACAGAATATGAGTAACACCCTATATATTTCATGGCATCACAAAGCTAAGCAAGGACGGGTAGAACAGTATGTTCCACCACAAGGCAGAGAGAACTGCAAGGTGTGGGCACTATGGGCACTCACTTTCCACATACACATTACAATGCAACAGAACGGTAACATCTTATTTTACCATTAGTTTGAAAATGACTTGTTTTAGTCAACTGAAATATATACTTCATTCAAAGAGCATATCGTTTCATGTTGATTTATTGATCAGTAAAAACACAATATTGGAAATATAGCCGAAAGTGGCAATCATCTAAGCAGAATCTCAGAAGATTTTTTAGGTAGATTCTAAATGCCATACCAATAATGCCTATAATGTTTCAAGACGACCGGCCATTCACAGTGGCAAATATTGGCTGCTGAAATTTGATTGGCTGTTTGGCGGCCATTTTGGCAATCCAACTTATATTAACTTTAGTTTATGTAGTCATATTTGTTCACTAATAAGTTTACCAAATTTCAGATTCATAGCCTAATTAGTTCTTGAGATATTGCAATTTTTCAGTTGTAGCGCCCCCTATGGACGACCTTTCACGAAATGTGGTTTGCGTCCAAGGAATGTCGTACATATTACACTCATTAAGTTCGGCCAAGGAAGACAAGATATAGCCCAAAGAGTAATTTTGGGCTACGCCATAGATTTTGATTGATGCATAACCTTCAAGTTGGATCAAAATGATTTTAACAATTATTTTAACCAATAAACATAAGTTTATTGTAACATTATAATTAGGTTAAATCAGTTTTCCATGCCATGGCTAATGTTGACTGAAGTAGGACAACATGACACAAAACACACAACAGAACATGAGTGATGTATCATCTACCTTAAATCTATTATTACATTTATAATAATTCATAATTATTTATAAAGTTTAGTGGTCCATTCAGCCTAAGACATGTTTTTGTTGAACCTGTCCACATAATACTGTATTAAATCATACTCCACCATGCTCTTCCTATTTCACCAGTTTGATGGTTCATCAAACTGGTCAAACCCATGTCAGTGGGAAGATCAAAGGACTTAGGTTCCGGGGTAATCTGTTCTCCAACAATTAGCAGGCCACCACAGGAAAGGACAAAAAATGCAACTGCACATTTTTTTTGCCTCATGCTCTCCACACTATTGAACGAAGAAAGTCTGAGCAAGTCAACCTCAAAAATGATGAAGGAGCAGAACACAGATTAAACAACTACTTCAGAGCCCACGCTATATATACTCTCAAACAGCTTCTGGATAATGAACCAAACTTTTTTTTCACATAATCCTCCAATTTAATTTGGTAAATCAACACTAAATTATTTTGTCTAAAACATTTATCAGATTCCAGTGGACCGATTTAGACAAAATACAGCAGATTTATGCTTCTTGGGTGTAATATATTCACAGGGAGTATGCTTTTTCAATTCATGGTTCCAGGCACATAGACGGGAAGAATACGATCCCTTGTCCCAGATCCTTCCAAAAAAGCAGCCAGACTTGGATTATAGGGATCACTTTTCCATTTGCTTGCTTTCATGATTTTTTCTTGTGAAACACAGACACACAAACAATTTTATTCATACGTCAGCCAATTTTTACATTTGCAAAATGTGCTTGAAGTATGGAGACAATCATAATAAAAATGAAACTGTCTTCATAAAGAACAAGGAGGGAGGAGATTTACACACTAGTACAACGTAATGTACATATTTGAATACAACAATGTCAATTGCAATATTGTCATTGTTTTCAAATGCCTTCAGGAATTCACATCAAAATGTTTTCTCAGAAAAGGTAAATATTAGTAAAATAATATAACACATACATATATTTAATAGTAGACGTGTCATGTGTAATAACATGTGTCTCCTATGGGGTACGTTAACTCAGGAATGATCTGCTCTTGGTTTTAGTGAACAAGGTAAGTGGCTTGGCCAATGGATTTAGCTCCCCAGCTGGCTGGTCGGATGTGGCGTCACAAGAGCACAGCGTTGATTAAGTTATCGCTGTGGCAACCCTGGTGTCAACAGGCACGTGCGCGCTCGCCCTGTCAAGGTCCTACTGCGTCACAGACAGGAAAGTAACACAAAGACACAGATTACAACAGATATGCATGCATCCATGGGGACACAATACACAAACACACACACATTATCTGACCAGATGGGCTTCAGGTCAAGCAAGGAAATGGTGAGATTGTGTGGTTGAATGGGACAGCCATGAATCTTAATGTATTGGATTTGGCACCTTAGGTTACATTAAGTACAGACCTAACCCCTCACTGTGGAAACATAATGAATCTTATCTTTAATGTTATTCTCATTCATATTTGTTCAGTTAAGTAGCTTAGTTTGATGTAGCCCTGACCTCTGACCCTATTGCCGGGTGGCTAGATCTAGACTGTTGCTGTTCCTCAAATGATGAATGCATCTGAATCTAACCCACACCCTCCAACTGTGTGTGCTTCATTCAGACAGCTGTGTGTAAAACCTGCAATTACATGGTTATGCAATAGATTATAGGAGTGAAATAGGACATAGTGTACAATATATATTCAGTCTCAGTAGGAACTTAACGTAGCGTCTTGATATAAAAGAAAGACAACATGCTGTATGAGAAAGCATACGCAAAACAATAACGTGCAATGAAAGAATGAAATATATATATAATGACATCTTGAATATTGTTACTAACCTTTAAAAGGGAAATGTTTTGATTATGTTTTTCCAACTGGAATAGCAATAAATGTTGCGTATGTATATTGCTTCATATACTACGAAGAAGCACATTCTGAGTGTGAGAACATATGAGACGTAGCCTTTTCTTCTTCAACTAATGGACCACACGCTAACAAAACAGTCCGGACAAATCCAGATGCAGTAATACACAATACACACCACACCAGTATATTTCGTGGCCAGCCAATGACAATCGGCACCCTTGTCTTTGGTAAGGCCTTGAATATGCGGGGTCAGGGCACAATGGTCCACAGTAGCGATAACAGTAAGTCCACACACAGTGAGCGATAGACATTACACAAGTGGATGGAGACGGGGAGTGAGAGAACGCAATGCGACAAGAAGGAGTATAGGCCTACACTGCCTGGGTACCAGCCTGCTTAGCAACTCGGGTCCCAGGATACGTTGCCTACCATCCTGATCTCACGAGCTCCAGCTTGATCTCGCCTGATCACGAGGCTACGTTATATGCTCTCCCTGGGCAAATCCATCTATTTTGTGTAGGTGGAAAAACAATGGCTGAATAAGAAAACACAAGGCCATTGACCAATTGGTTTCAAACAAGCAAATAAATGTGGAAAAAATTGAATTAGTCCGTACGGTAAGCCCACATCCTGTATTAAAGGCATTGGACCACTGTTTGGGTAGAGCTGGATGGATCCCTGTTAAAAGGCGACATATAGGAAACAGCACTGTAATGTAGGAAAATCGATTGCAATTCATATCAACCCGCTGCTTGCCATCACTTCAACTGTTTGCTTCATTTAAACCCTGAGGTTGCTTTGTCCACTTTTTAATCATTGACGTAGGGAAAATGTCTTCATTCACTAGCTTTGCAGAAAATGTAATGGAGACCCAAAAGAACAGCGCCAAATTGATTATGGCCACCAGACCTGGATAACATATTAAGCCCACATATATGTGTCCCTTATGAGCCTTACATTTCCTGTCTCTGTTTGAACTAAAGCCATTTCTATATACTGTATCCATATGTGCTATTAGGTCATCAAAAGTTATTAATTTACCTGTCTGGTAATGAAATTGTTACTGTGTAACAGCAGAAAAACACAATTATTTGTGTTGTGTTTTTAAGTTGGTAAAGTGTCAGCACTGACTTCTAATTTCTCCATGTTGAGGCCCAGTCTGAAGCTGAGTTTCAACAGGTTGAGCTCCTTCTGTCAATGTTAATTTAATTTACAATTTCCTGTGTTTTGGAGCCAGGACATACTGTTGAGAACATTGGGCTAAAGCTTTTTCATGAGCAGCTTTCTTTTGCTTTGCAAGGCACTAAAAGCCAATCATGACTAAAGTTAATATGTTGCATTTTTATGAAAACACTAATAATATTCAAATACAAAAATGTTTGTCAACATTAAAGAGGAACCACTTCCAAAGCTGAAAACAGCCTACATTTACACATCAAACAACACTAGTATGATTCTATGGACTGTGACACGGTTAAGTAGACTAAAAAGAAAAAGCTCTAAAAATGCCTAGTGCTGTGTAAAACACGCCCCAATCCCCAGGACACCTAACCTACTATGGAAATGATGCAAGTTTGGTTACCGGAATCTGGGTAAATGCAGTTCAGAACGAGTTGTACAGTAGCCTAGCATGGTTTTAACTGGTTAACACATCAAACAGAACATGCACGTTATATAAAAAAACACAAAATATCGTAATATATAGCTTAAAACATATTCAATTTAATTATTTCTAGTATCTTATACATAATTAACAGCAGCAGCTGCTAGAATTAGGTATGCCACTGAAATAGAAATAGGTCGAACGTTTTTATAGACTAAATGTAAATATTGAGAACGCCAAATGCCTACAGGCTACATTTTATGGCTACATATCACACGATTAATATTTAGAAACAGCAAAAATGTTTTTGTATTATTTGTTTTGTATATATTTGTATTTTTTGGATTGTTTGATTTATCTTGTATTTCTGTGGCTTTGTTCTTCTACGGTCTCACTGTCTTCACTCTGACCATGTGGAGTCAATGACAAGACTAAACCGGTTCGCAGACGAGAGGCCGGTTTGAGCTAGCTGTGTCTCCTTGGAAACGAGATCTCTATAAATAGGATCTGTTCCCTTTATCACCCTCCACTCTCGTTCAGTCGCAGCGTCGGTAAGAAGACAAACCAGTGATCGCAGCTGCAACGGGGAACTAACCTTTTTTAATCCCAGAATTCTGGTCTAATGGACAAACTGTTTGTAAATGCTTTTTAAGGTAAGGCATATGTTTTACAGAGTATATTTAACTATAAGGTACCGTCGTAGGAAACTATCCAAACGGTAGCTTTCTTTTGTACCGGTGCCGGCTTTTAGTTTTACAGACGAATATCTTACGCAATGACATTAATAAAGTATATAGTGGAAAACATGCTGTTTTTCAAATATATTTTTCACTCGCACATTTTATAAACATTGGTTCCATTAGTTAGCTAACCAACAGCTAGCATTCGACGTGGCTAGGCATACGGTACAGTAGCCGGTACCGTGTCGTACAGCAGACAGCTCGTCTTTTTGCGGTCGAACAGAACATTACATTAGTAAATATCAACATTGGTTGTAAATTATAATTACAACGTAATTTATAGTGATAACCAGTACAATCAACATATCGCTTTAAAGCGCAGGGGGATATGAATGTATATTGGCTCTAACCGGAACCGGCAAACCAAATGATTGACGTCAATAGCTTTCGTAATGGAATGGCCTCTTGATTAGTTGGTCTTTCTGTCAATCATTCTGCTAAAGTAAGGTATCCCTTTTCCATTGGACACTCTTTAGTGGGCGGTGCTTCCTAGCCTGTCGTGGTTGTGCAATGCTATACAGTGCGATAACAGATTTAACATTTTGAGTTAGTTTTATTTAAAAATATGAGTATAACGTTTGTCCCACAAGTTTTAGCCTATTGCTGTGATGTATCTGAGTGAACTATAATATTTATGTCTGCTAAAATTAAAATATAAAGAATTATAATATGAAAGAACTTTTGAGTTTATTGGATAGTTTAGTTTGTAAATTGGTAAAACTGTTACAAAAAGTTACAATC
This sequence comes from Forbesichthys agassizii, assembly GCA_026546735.1. Classification (NCBI taxonomy): domain Eukaryota; kingdom Metazoa; phylum Chordata; class Actinopteri; order Percopsiformes; family Amblyopsidae; genus Forbesichthys; species Forbesichthys agassizii. Next base: position 7,407 of record JAODLL010005311.1, read on the forward strand.
TCTTTTTTGTTTTGTGTATAGAATAATCACTTCAGGAAAGCACACACTGGCCTTGAGCCTTATCTGAAAGGGTTCAACTTTACTGGTGAACCTCCTTGGCTGCCTTGCACCTGATATAAGACTACACAAAATTCCATCTCTTTCGTATCCAAGTAAGTGTGTGTGATATACTTGCATTATTATAATTAAGGCACTGGCTATATTGAAGACCCCGTGCTAATCCTGAATTTTATTCTGCCCATTGTTTTCCCTCTAGGGTTTATTGTGACCAATTTTCCTGTGACCATGAAAACGTACACTCCTGCTGAGTTGGACTTCTCTTTCCTTGAGGAGGGCTTCAATGCCCGGGACATAGTTGAACAGAAGATCAATGAGTCCTCTATGACTGTAAGTGTGCCTATAATCATGAGGAAGTGACTATATGTATTCTTGTCGTTTATAATTGTATTTTATACCCGTTTCCTATATTTAGATCTGTTATTGGATTCAGGAAATATAAAAATTGCATTAGTATTTGCTATTCTAGACTCTTTATTTTATTATCTATCTATCTCTCGTTCCATTTTATATTGCTGTGAAATGCATTTAGTGTTAAACAAGTTGTCTTTGAACAGGATGAGAGGGATGCCTTCTACATCTGTGACTTGGGGGATGTGCTGAAGAAGCACCTGCGCTGGGCCAGATCCCTGCCACGCGTGACCCCATTTTACGCTGTCAAATGCAATGACAGCCGTGCTGTTGTTATGACACTGGCTTCTCTTGGGGCAGGCTTTGACTGTGCAAGCAAGGTGTGTATTACAGCTAGTAATTTGTGTTTAAACAGCAGCTTGTAGTCTCCATAGCATATTAGTGTTTGCTTTCCCATTATTTTCTGTTCTGACTGTTCATGTTTGAACTTCAATTAAGATGGAAATCCAGATGGTCCAGTCTCTGGGAGTGGATGCCAGCAGAATCATCTATGCCAACCCTTGCAAGCAGGTGTCTCAGATCAAGTACGCCTCTGCTCATGGGGTCCAGATGATGACCTTCGACAGTGAAGTGGAACTGATGAAGGTGGCCCGCTGTCACGAAAATTCCAAGTAAGAGACTGTCAAACTACAAGGGCCATTTATGTTCTCATTCAGGTGACATTCAAGGTACTCTTTAACTTTCCTGTAACGAAGTATCCTTTTGTGTTTAGGTTGGTGCTGCGAATCGCTACAGATGACTCCAAGGCAGTGTGCCGTTTGAGTGTGAAATTTGGAGCCACTCTCAAGGCATGCAAGGGGCTCCTTGAGCGGGCCAAGGAACTAGGGCTGGATGTGATTGGTGTCAGCTTCCATGTCGGCAGTGGCTGCACAGACTCGGACACCTACACTCAGGCTATCTGCGATTCCCGCTGTGTCTTTGATATGGGGGTGAGTACAGCCCAGTAACCTAATCTGTTGAACGTAACATTCAAATTAGCTTTACTGACGTCTTCCTATTCTTCTGCGCTTTCTAGGCTGAGCTGGGATTCAACATGAACCTGCTGGATATTGGAGGTGGATTCCCCGGATCAGATAACGCTAAACTCAAATTTGAAGAGGTACCGCCTCACTAATTTAGTGTAGCATGCTAAAATGCATATCATGTCATCACATTCCTGCTGATTCATGATTCATTTTTATTTATTTGAAGAAAAACAACAGGCTTGTTTTGTAAATTTAGTGGTAAAAGAGATAAAGTTTCAGCACGTGTAAATGCGTAGCAGGGCATTGGTTAATTACCTTTTTTGAAAACCAGATCACAGCAGTAATCAACCCAGCCCTGGACAAGTACTTTCCATCTGACTGTGGTGTGAGGATCATTGCTGAGCCTGGACGCTACTATGTGGCCTCTGCATACACGCTGGCGGTCAACATTATTGCCAAGAAGGTTATCATGAATGAGCAGTCTGCCTCTGATGGTAAGAACAACATAAATGTTTTTAAAATGCATTATGAATGACCTATATGTAATTATGTGCTAACATTTCTCCCACTCCTTGGCTGTATTCACTGATTCAGAGGAAGATGATGGTGCCAATGATAGGACCCTGATGTACTACGTCAACGACGGGGTGTACGGCTCTTTCAATTGTATCCTGTACGACCATGCTCACTGCCTGCCTATACTTCACAAGGCAAGCTAAATCCAGAGTTGGCCACCACATTCACACAGGACCAAATCCGAGCGTTCGCTAACTGCAAACCTCTTGTGTTTTGTTCAAGCAGAAGCCTAAGCCAGATGAGGTCATGTACACTTGCAGTATCTGGGGTCCAACGTGCGACGGTCTAGATCGCATTGCCGAACAGTGTCGCCTGCCGGACATGCAAGTGGGCGACTGGCTTCTGTTTGAGAACATGGGGGCTTACACAGTGGCTGCCTCCTCTACCTTCAATGGCTTCCAAAGGCCTGACATTAACTATGTCATGTCCCGCCCTGCCTGGTGAGTATAGGATGTAGAAGACCACTTAGGGGGTGAAATGTTGCGACTTGGTGAGTATGTAACGTTGTTGTAATAAAGGTGTCTTTTGTGTTGTTTCAGGCAACAGGTCCAGCAAATCTGTGCCCAGGGCTTGCCCACAAGTGTTGAGGAGTCATTCCAGGCTGCAGTGCCAACCTGCTGTGGCCGGGAGAGCACCTTGGAGTTGCCCTCAAAGTCATGCCAGACACATGTGGCCTAACCACGCACAGCACCATATTCCACGTCGGCGTCCTGGGTCATTTATGATTTTACTTTAAAAAAAAAGTGTCCCTTATGTTTTTTGTTTTACACAAAATGTACACTTACTTTTGAAAAGGCCAGATATGTGGTAAGTTAGTGGAGGAGGGGTGTTGGTGCACACATTTCTCTGGTCTGTGGAACCTGGGGATCCAGGCTGAATCACACTCTTGAGTGTCTCTGTGGGTTCAAGACATGGCAACTGTTTACTGATGCAACCTGACTTTTCTTTGTGATGATTATAAGGGATATGTATACAGTGAACTAACATAGGGTTATTTAGAATAGATGGATCTATCCATCTTCAGTGCAGGATACATTACTGTTAGACCAACCTGAATGTGAAGTCTTCATTTAAAATTTTATACATTTTTACCACTCACCAAATGCTGTTGGCATCAAAATGAAGTATTATAAGTTGGGTGCACTTGACCATAAAAATGCAGCTAATTCAAATCCCTGTTACAGCTATATTCACAACGCTATCTGACTCTCAAAGAGATGGTTAGGAGGGTGATTTGTTTCCTCAGGAATGGCTGCTACATTTATATTTGTGAGCTCCAGTTCTTTACAGAACCCTGTAAGAGTACAGGGACTCAAAAACAAAAGGTCCACCTCCTCTACACTTATTTCTGTTCACATGTTTTATTATAGGTGGCACTATACTTGTTGAAAGAAATTACATGACTAACGATACATATAAATTTGGATACGAAAGAGATGGGATTGCACATTTATATCGCTTTCCTATGGAAACTTTTTTTTTTTAACAAACCTTTTGTATTCTTTTTTTATATATAAATAAAAGCATTAGGTGCAGAGACAACTTGTGTTTTATTATAAATATTTTGGTGCATGTGATTTGTACATGGTTTATTAATATGTTAGATAATACATTAACAAAACATTACAATGACTATTCCATCTACTGTCAGAAAATAAAATGGGGGGGGGTGTCAAAATGGGAAAAATTGAATGATACCATTATACATAGGTTATTAGGACAAAAGTACACATCATTTTGCAAACAGGTTATGACATTAAGAAATAATGCACATACAGTATGAATAAGAGGGCAGTAACCCTATGATACAACTGCTTTGCCTTTCCGCTCATAGTGCTTCTTGATGTAATCAGCAATGGCTTTCTCATTATTAAGCTCTCTCTGAAACACCATCATGTAGCATTTGGGAACCAGATGACAACAAAGTATGCTGTAACTTGATACAAGAATGGCTGCTGCTTCTATTGCCAATGAATATATCCCAACTACATTGATGTAGATGGGGATAAAGATGATCCACACAGTCAAAAATAGCAACATACTGATAGTAACCCAACTAGCATTCTTGTACAGATCTGGCAATTGTTTCCCTTTAAAAGCAAACAGGAAGCATCCTGTAGCCAACAAAGCATTGTAGCATAGCATAGCAATGAACATGCTCTTAGTGCCTTTGGTGCAGGACAGTAAGATGGTGGTAGGATAAGTTATATCTTCATACAGGAGAGGTGGGCCACATGTCAGCCACAAAACACATAATGTCACCTGGATCCCAAAGAAGAAAGCCACCACAGCAACAGGCTTGTTCAGTCTTTTGAGATGGCCTCCTTGCCACTGTCTAAAGTTGAAGCCCACAAGGATCTGTAGAAGGTTGGCCAGAATGCAAGAGACACAGAGGGTAAACGCCATGCCAAATAATGGCAAGCCTAACATGCAGGAATAATCTGTGGGATTTTTTGTGAATATGAATATAAGGCAGAAACAGAGGAGCAGAGAAAAAAGCTCCAGGAAGGACAGATAGCCTCCAACTGCCTTCACGATGGGAGTTCTTCGGTTGATGGTGAAGAAAATAGTCACCACAATGGTGACAGCAATACCCATGATGGTAAAGGTGTTCAGAACAATGACGAAAGGATTTGAGGGTTCGAGGAATTCCAATGTTTTATTCAAACAAATGTCCCTCGCTGGAGGTGTGTATGTTTTATTATCACATCGATTACACTTACTACCTGCAGGAATTACAAAGAAATGTTAAATCCATTAGAATAATTAGTGAGCCTTGGAGCCTGAAATTGTATAATTTAAGTATTATAATACTAGGGAATCCTTGTAGATTATAATTTTGTTTGATAGGGGCAAACTTTATTATTGGAAACCAAACTACATTTAGAATAACACTATTTATTAATTAAACACTATTAATGTCAAATTCAACTATTTAGAAAGAGATTCAAATTAAACATTTCACCTGAAATGTATTTTACTGCCGTCAACCATGTGGTCATCTAAATTAGTTTAATAAAATTCCCCTTTTTGAGGAGGTATTGTTTTGGGAATGAGACTAAGTATTGTTTGAAGGCATTTTACAAGAGATTACAATTAAACACTTACCATTGCCATTAGATGCAAAACCATTTTCACACTGATTACATATTTTACAGCACTTGCTTTGATTTTTTAGGATTAACTCTTTTCCAGGTGGACAAGATTTAAAGCAATCATATGCAGTTTTCTGTAAACACACAACAGAATAACACTTTTCAGATATTTGAGAGATTTTGTTTGAAAATAAACAGTTCAATTAATATAACACTTTGAAATCACCAAGTTTCGCATTTTTGTAATGAGATCCATTGGGAGTATAATTTCATCAGGCTGAAGAAACTCTCCAATAGGTACAGGTTTGTTTTCAGACATATTCCAATATACAATATCATATCCAATGTTTGGATCTCCATTTTCATCAAAGAATATCTGTGTCATGTTGTATGTAAAATTAACTTGTCTAATTTCCCAGAGAAGCTGAAAAGACAAAAATATATATCAATTACACAGTGAGCAAATCATGTTGGCCTATTAGGCTATGCAATTTAAAAAAAATTGAAAACCACACTGCTATTTACCACACAAGTAAAACACTGACAAAAACACTTTATTTTAGCTACACAAAATATCTGTGATGACAATTATATTTTCCGATAACTCATATCTTGTTTGACGACTTTACTTTACCTCCGCAGGTGTGAAATTGGCATTACGTTTACAGGTCTTGCTGTCACACTTCAGCAAGTTTTTCAGTCCTTCAGCAATAACTTTAACAGCTATGTAGATGGTGTACGACTCATCCAGGTCAATAAACTTCACCATACACTCTGGATCTAAGCATGTAATATTTTCCAATGAGCATTCCTTTTTATCCATCATTGATTGGGTGGGACAGCGAGGATATGGGATCCACTGTTGCTGCTGCAGGATGTCCAATGACTTATTTACCTCTGAGGTGACATAATCTTCAAATCCAGGCACATGTTTGTACTTGGGTATAAATCCATAGACCTGTCCAATGTCCTGAATATATTTAATCTTTGGGATGGTTGGAGATTGAGACCATGCATCACTTGCAATCCATGTTCTGTTGAGTCTCCTCTTAATGGCTTCTATTAAAATAATTTTAACGTTGAGCTCATTAGTAAAAAGTATTATAGCCTCAGCATCTGACTTGTTGATATTTTCCATCAGTTTATTAATTTCATTGTTAGGATTAGTACTAAAGTTATCAGGCAAGATCACCTGGATGTCAATGCAAATGTCTTTTTTGTTGAAAAGGTCAATTAGGCTTTTAGCGCCATACAGGCCATATTCGTCGTTGCTTCCCACAACGCCCACTGTTTGCCAGTTAAATGTTGCTGCCAGCTCAGCAATGGCTCTAGTCTGATATACGTCACTAGAGACTGTTCGCAGAAATGTGGGAAATTTTGTCTTACTACTGAGTAACTCACTTGAGGATCCATAGCTTATCTAAATTCATCAGAAGGAGAGGAAAGGTTATTAGCCTTTAACTTAACTTTAATTTATAATGGTTAATGATGATTTTAATCATGTTGCAAATATAAGGCACTGAGAAAATACTGTATATATTGACATTTGTATTTGAGTAGCCTACATTGGAATTACATTGGCATAGGTATACATACCTGGGTAACGGACGGCAGAGCAAATAAGCGAGCAACAGCAATGGACACTTCTGAAGCTCTCTCGCCTATGACTACTTTAGCGTATGGATCAGATGTTAAATCACAAGCCTTCAATAGCCGTAGTGATGCTCTCAATGCCAATGTAACATCTCCACAGGTGTCATATATATCATAACCTATGGTCAGATTATGTAGCATTTTCGGGGTTTGCTGGTTAATCTCTTGAATGGCAAATATCATCATTTGAGTTGCCAGAAACATTTGGAAATCGTAACTACGTTGAGAAAAGAAAGAGTGGAAGATGCTGATATTTTCTCATACTTTGTTGTTAGCAATATACTGTGCATGTTTAAGGTATGATCTTTAATTTTCGAGTGTCATACTCACATAGAGCAGGTAGCAGGCCCAGTTAGGTTGGATCTGTTGGTTTTTGAATGAACTGGGAAAAGCCCACCTATAATGATGTCACCGGGGCCATATATGTGTCGAGGATCCTCTTCAGCTGAAAAATAGCAAAAGTGACATGCAACTGTAAAACATAATGTAAACCTCCACATTGTAGAAACACTGTAGCACACAGAAATGTAATGCATGTTAGTCCTGCTGCAGTTAATGGAGAAGTACTGTTCCAAAGAAGATTTTGTCTGATAAGGGAAGCTGGCCCTACAATGAAAACAGTCATGCAGGTATTTGCATGATCAGATTTTGATACAAGATACATAAATTAAACTTTGACACTGAAAGCCCATTTATATTGCTATGGAGAAATGCAACTAACCCATCTCATCAGAGCAATGGCTACTGGCTTCCCATCATAACCATCAAGCAATGGTCAGAGACACTCAGCTCAGTCTCGGCACCGGTCTTGGCACCGCAACAGTGGTTGCATGGGAATGAGCTTAGAGGTTGCATAACATTATAATTAACCTATATCAGAATAAGTGTATAGTAAAAGTGTATGGTTTTCTATGGTGCTCTTCATTTGAATAAGTAACTAAGAACATAATGGAATGTTAAGTGGCCATAAAGAGTGGCAGATAACATACTAACATAATGTGTTTAGGAGTAAGACATGCTGCTGTACACACACAGTCAATCTGAGAGCTGAGAACAATGATCAATAGTCTACATGGAAGGAAGTTGGAAAGGAAGCTACAACGGTTGTGTCTCTTCAGCTCTGCAGGTGCAACAGTCATGGCGGTGTTTCGGATATTCTCGGTCTTTGTGAAGTGAACGGCATTTAAAAAATCTCCCTGCTGTGACTCAGTAGCAGGAGCTGGCTCATTGGCACATGTGGTTTATGCCCACTGCCAGGCACATTCCTCTGCTTGACATCATAGACTGCTTGACACTTACCATGTGAGGCAGCCTAGCCTAGCCTAGCAAGATATGCATTTGTGGCCAAGCCACCAGTAGTCTGGACCAATAAGTAATTGATGGTTCATCCAATTATTTTTTCAAAGTGCCTGCCCCTTTTCACGACAAGTCCCTTGGGATTGTTCTGTGTAACAAAGGATCTATTTGCACCTTCTATGCTTATTAGGCCCTGGCTGGCTATAACCAGTCAGATGTGGACTTCCCTAGTATGCAGTTGCTTAGAACCGCCACAAGAGGGCCTAATTACTTTACTTTAGGCCGGCTGCCGTTCAAGAGCTACAATAGGCCTAAATGGTACCTAACAGCATTTACGGTATACCGTTGACACTCATCAATGCCTATAAAGGTTTGTTATGCTAAATGGAGGTGCAATGTTTGATTATTAATCATGTGCAAAAAAAAGGTCTAATCTCACATTATGTCTGCATAAAAAATTAAAAGTATAATTATGAAACAGAAAAAAAGAAAAGAAAATATTATAAATAAATAAATAGATTTTTTATTGATAACATCTCATTAATTCTAGGAAACGTAGCCTGTGACTTGTCAAGTCCCGTGATTGGGTCGCTGACTCGCTTCATCCCCACCACGCCCCTTGGCCATGTGGGGCTATATATCCTACACCAGCATTCAAGAACACAGAGAGAAGAGAAATCAAATTGTACAACCAAAATGAATGTATTATTCGGTGGACTCGTGTGTTTCTTTGCTGTCCTGACGCCGAGGACACTAGGAACGAACCCACATTATGGATTCTATCAACGCCAAAGACATGCAGTTGGTCCTTCACAGCTGCTACAAGCTCAGGTGTCTCCCAGAGTCCATAAGAACTTTCAAGATACCAAATTGACTCGACAAACCTTTGTCGATGCCCGTGAAACTTCTCAAGGTCATCGTGTTCACGGTTTTCAGCAGGGAGGTCGACCCGTTGTGCAAGCTGAGCGACAAGGTGTCAGCAACCATCTGTCACAGAACATACCCAGATCTGACTCTGAAGGTTGGTAAATGGTTAACATAACATCATAGGATCATTCACGTGATTAAGTGCCCGCTGAGTTATCATTTGTATTTGTATATTTTGTATTAATTGTATTTGTTTATTTTATGTTTGCTGATTAAAAATGCATAAGGCTATATATGGTCCTGTCAGCTACTATACCTCCCGAGTGCCTACACCAGCCAATATACGTAATTATTAAGCTGCACAAATGTCTTCAATAAAATAGCCTAGTCTCTTATTGTAGGTAATGTTTTATTTGTTCCTTCTTGGTGAATTTTATGCAAATAAACATTTTCGTTTTACAATGTATTCCCTTTAGAGAGATACCAGTAGATGTGTTTATTACAAACTGTGATTGCAGGAGACCTATGTCAACCAGTTCTTGGCCCTACTGTATATTTCCCACTAAAAGCTTTGAGGTTGTGGGAGAGGGGATGCTCTTTGTTATTCATTATTTTACAGCTAATTAACAGTTAACAATTCATTGTATTTTAATATAATTTGTTAACAGTCGTCACATTTTCTTTTAACTCGCAGCAATAAGATCAAACTGCAGAAATCGGCCCATAGATCTGGTGTTTATTATAGACAGCTCTCGCAGTGTGCGTCCTGCAGAGTTTGAGAAAGCTAAGGAGTTCCTGCAAGACATGGTGAACAGCTTGGAGATCGGCTCTGCGGCCACGCGGGTGGCCCTCGTCAACTACGCCAGCACAGTGCAGATTGAGTTCACGCTGAAGACCTACTTTGACAAGTCCTCCCTGAGGCAGGCGCTGGCCCGCATGGAGCCTCTCGCCTCAGGTACCATGACAGGCCTGGCCATTAAGACCGCCATGGAGAAAGCCTTCACCCAGGAGTCAGGGGCCCGCCCTGGCTCCATGAATATAGCCAAGGTGGCCATCATAGTGACGGACGGCAGGCCCCAGGACAAGGTGGACGATGTAGCGGCGGCAGCGCGTTCGTCGGGGGTGGAGATCTACGCAGTCGGTGTGGACCGCGCCGACATGGAGTCTCTGCGCCTGATGGCCAGCCAGCCACTGGACGAACACGTCTTCTATGTGGAGAAATTCGGTGTCATAGAGAAGCTAACTTCCAAATTTAGGGAAACCCTGTGTGGTAAGGATGGTGAGGGGAGTGCGGCTATCCCCTTAGATCACAAGTATGGACTAGACCAAATGGTTGCAAATGGCGCTAATGGAGGTAATAGAGGAACGTCCGGAATGTCAGCTCCATCTTTTTAAGTCTGGCTGTGATTGTGTGGGCAGTACCATAGAAGTAGTCAATTCTAAAGGCACTAGTCCACTTCTGTAATGTTAAAACCAGTACAAAAAGGTTGGGAGTCCATAAAAGATGATTCCATAACTTCAACTATCCAGAATATGGTTGTTATATTGTTATAATTACGTATAACTTTAAAACGGTTGAAACCCAACATGGTGCTGCCTATGCTTTTACGTGGAAGGCTTGGCTCTTTGCCCACTTACCCTGCACTTTGCAGCTTATGCTTGTGCTTATGCATAGTGCTCTAATGAGCTGCCTGGGGTAGCCATTCAATCCCCATGAATAGCTATAGTATATAAGTAATAGCTAATAGTGTCAGGTAGTGGAATTAGCTAGCATGAGCAATTTGGTTAAATTAAATGCATGTCTTCAATTTTATATCTTTAAAAAAAAACATATTTTTTTCCTAATACAAGATATAGGAAATACTCTGACTCTGTTTTAAAGACATTTTTGTAATTTGATATGACAATAGTTGCTGTTCATTTTGTTGTTATGAATTTGCCATTCTAACTGATTGTTATTGAGATTCACACTGAAAGAAGAGAGATAATAACATGCTTAAGCTTGATTGCAAAAACTTATACACATGGAATATGGTACATAGAATATGTATTTCCAATTGGCATAAAATAGTATTATCTCTGTGCAGCAGTCTGCTGGTAGGCTGTTTTTTTAATTTCTCACAATTAATTATTGCATGTTGAGACCTAATCATATCTCTAATATTTCTAACCGTTAATTCATAATTAATTAATTAATTAATTAATTAATTAATTAATTAATTAATTAATTGTGTCATTGTAAAACTAAGCCAATGAGACAAGGGAGTGTCTTTTTTCAGGGTTGGATGCATGTGCCGTTGGACACAATTGCCAGCATGTCTGTGTCACCAGTGGAAACTCACATGTCTGCAAATGCCGTGCAGGCTATGTCTTGAACATAGACGAGAAGACATGCTCGCGTAAGAACTTTAAGAACTAGCTGTTTTCATAAATTAAGGCATGTATAATACCGCTGTGCTTATTTTGAATGAGTTAATGGCATACAAGGCATTGGGGTTCTATGAAAGCACAGTGCGTCTACGACAACGTCACATCCACAACAAAGGCATTTTTACGTGAGTGTCTTCTTCCAGGTTCAGATGCATGTTCCCGCGGACACGACTGCCAGCATATTTGTGTCAACAATGGAGACTCATTCATGTGCCAATGTAGATCAGGATACGTGTTGAACACAGACCATAAGACGTGCTCACGTAAGAATCTCATATTTAAATATATTCTCCATCTCAATGGCTCTTTATTATTAATGATAATAACAATACTCTTTATTTATATAGCACTTTTAATACAGAATTGCAGTTCAAAGTGCTTTACAGATACAGAGAGGGAATAATGTACACTAGATGTGCTTCCCATAAACAAATACAGAAATACAGAGAAAAACATTAATACAAATAGTTAAAGGAATTAGATTAAAAAAGAAAAAACATTTTTTAACAGCAGTGGCAAACAGTGTAGCTTGAGTGGATGTAAGGATGCCCTTATATAAACCTCCTTGGTGTATGAAGAAGGTTATATGTAGGTACAGAAGATCAGCTGGGGTTGCTGTATGTGAGTATGTAGCACAGTAAAGCTTCATTAAATGTAGGAGTGTCTTTTTCTAGGTGTGGATGCATGTGCCATGGGACACAACTGCCAACAGATTTGTGTGAACAGCGGCAGCTCATACACTTGCCAGTGTCGAGAAGGATATGCGTTGAATGCAGACAAGAACACATGCTCACGTAAGACATATCAATATATTTGTAAGGGAAAGAAATGACCCTGAAACGTAGTGACACAGCAAGAGGTTAAAGGCACTTCCAGATATGTGTGGTGGATAGTTGTGTCTTTTATAGTTTAAGAATTGTGCAGTTTAAAGCACATTTAAGGGAGTCAGTATGGTTACTAATACTAGTTTTTTTTTAGGTTTAGATGCATGTTCGATGAGACACAGCTGCCAGCACATTTGTGTCAACAATGACAACTCATACACTTGCCAGTGTCGAGAAGGATATGTGTTAAACACAGACCTGAGAACATGCTCACGTAAGAACCTCAAGTCTTTAAGAGACTGTTTAGATCTTGATGCCCCTGTCCGTGGCAGGGGTGGATGTTGACCTATTTAAGGCAGGCACCATTCAACTGTAACTGTTATAGAGTGTGACATTTAGATTTGTCTAAATTTGAACAGACTTGTTAAAATATCTGATCAATAGAAGGATAATTGACAAGCCAAGAGCACATTTACTGTTAAAGTCACATTTTGGAGCATCTTTCTTTCAGGTTCAGATGCATGTGCAGTGGGACACAAATGTCAACATATCTGTGTCAACAATGACAGTTCATACGTGTGCCAGTGTCAGGAGGGATATGTGTTAAATGCAGACCAGAGAACATGCTCACGTAAGAACCTCATCAATAGCTGTCTGCTCTATGCCCATGCAGTGCTGCTGGCATACACACACATCTTATGCTATGCTGAGCTTGCTGCTTAAAGCTCATCATGTCTTAGTTTAGTTTTTAATGATGTTGAATTGTCTTGCACATTCATTCTTTGAATGTGTTTATGTCATTGTGTTCTTCGGGGGTGTTTAGCTGACGAATCGTCACTTTAATAATGACAACCACTGGTATACAGTAGCCAGAATGCTGCAGTGCAGTTCGTTGTGCTCAGCCATAGGCTGACTACAAGTGAGAGCTCTTTGATTTGAACTGTTGTGTCTGTGGGAGAGGGCAGGATAGGTATGGGGCTAGGGTCATTTACTCCCAGGTGTACATTTGTAGATTAAACCCCCAATATGCCCAACCTACCTGTAAGCATAATTTAGCACGATATCTAATCGTTAAAAGTGAAATCAGTGTAATCAGTGTAATCGGTCTGTAAGTCTTGTTGGATAGAAACATCTGCTAAATGATTTCATTGCAATTGTCTTTTTTCAGCATCGGATGCATGTTCGATGGGACACAGCTGCCAGCACACTTGTGTCAACAATGACAAGTCATACGTGTGCCAGTGTCGAGAAGGATATGTGTTGAACGCAGACCTGAGAACATGCTCACGTAAGAACCTCAAGTCTTTCCAGCATATTGTCTCTATGATCTGATGCACTGTCCATGTCATACATAATGGTTCTTCTGACAAAATGTTGTACTGCATTGTGAGGGAGACTGGGACAGATGCAGACCGAGCCATGGGGAACATGGTCATCCATGGCTTGTATATAAAAAAACATTTGCTCATGGTGGCATATGGAATGATTCATACGTTTCAGACAGGAAAAACTCTTATCCTAAAATGTCATCTTTTACAATACAAATGGTAACAATGTGAAGTTTCCACCAAATATAGATAGTGTAAGGAGTGAGGAAGTTTAAATAAATATGACTGAGGTGTGATGTTGCCTATGCCACATACACGTCTCTGGTCCTTAAATGCAACAACCTCCATTATATGTGACTGTCTCTTTTCAGGTTTGAACGCATGTCCAATTGGACACAACTGCCAGCACGTTTGCGTCATCAATGGTAGTTCATACACGTGCCAGTGTCGGGAGGGACATGTGTTGAATGCAGACCAAAGAACATGCTCACGTAAGAACATCGGTCTTTTTACAGTTGTCCACAAATGAACACAGGGAGATAAGCCAAGTATTCCATAGCCGACCAGAAGAGAGCCCTGATAAGTCCTGACAGTGAAGGTTATCTTCAGAGATAAAGACTGAAAATGACTCTGAAGGCAGGCTATGCCTGGGATGGTGGTGGCATGGTTTTAGCCACAACAGCAGTGGAAAGTGAAGGGAAGAGTAGATGTACAGTAAGATGATGCCCTTAAACAAACCTCCTTGGTGTATGGAGGTTAGATGTTGGTACAGAAGACCAGCTGGGGGGTTTTGACTGTGGTTGCTGTATATGACTGTATTTCCCAAAGTAGCACAATAAGCCTCATTAAATGTAGGAGTGTCTTTTTCTAGGTGTGGATGCATGTGCCATGGGACACAACTGCCAACAGATTTGTGTGAACAGAGGCAGCTCATACACTTGCCAGTGTCGCGAAGGATATGCGTTAAACGCAGACAAGAGAACATGCTCACGTAAGAACCTCAAGTCTTGAAGAGACTGTCTAGATCTTGATGCCTCTGTACCTGGCACAAACATATAGGGGAAATGTGGTCCTAATTAAGTACATTTCCAAAACTCACCCAGTCCCAAATTGGTTCATTCTGAGTCAGACAGTGCAAAATTTACTCTGTTTCGCTGTGGCACGCGATACATTTTCAGCCTATAGACATTGAACACAATGCTATAAAGATGAACACAATTGTCTCCAAATCAGTCCCTTTGGACTGAGTGACTTATATGCTCCTCAATTGGTTTAAGGCAGTCACGATTCAACTAACTGTTATAGAGTGTGACATTTATATTTACAGACTTGTTAAAATAACGGATCAATAGAAGGATCATTGACAAGCCAAGAGCACATTTACTCTTAAAGTCACATTTTGGAGCATCTTTCTTTCAGGTTCAGATGCATGTGCAGTGGGACACAAATGTCAACATATCTGTGTCAACAATGACAGTTCATACGTGTGCCAGTGTCAGGAGGGATATGTGTTAAATGCAGACCAGAGAACATGCTCACGTAAGAACCTCATCAATAGCTGTCTGCTCTATGCCCGTGCAGTGCTGCTGGCATACACACACAGCTGATGCTATGCTGAGCTTGCTGCTTACAGCTAGCATGACCCTACATCCCAAGCGACCTCAAGAACAGCTCAGGAGCTCTGCATACACACCACTTATATTTAGTGTTGTCTTAAGCAAATGAGCACTAGTTGCATATAGGTTGAATCAGAGCCATGTAGAGAGTCACGCCAATGGACGTTCAACATTTTCAATGGTTACATGGTTGACAGAGATGCAAAACTGTTCCAGGAAGAGCTTGGTGGGAAATTTGATTGACTGAAATTGATTGAAATTGACTGTGTGACTCGCCCTTGCTAGCATAATCAGGCTCACTCATGGCCATTGTTGGTCAGTTCACACTAGAATCTTATACGTGCCGCTTGCGGCACTTGACTTGATTAAGTCAGATGTCGAGTTCTAGGCTTAATGGAATATATAAGCTTTATTAAATGTGTCATATCATCTTAAGTAAGTGTCTTTTTCTAGGTGTGGATGCATGTGCAATGGGACACAACTGCCAACAGATTTGTGTGAGCAGTGGCAACTCATACACTTGCCAGTGTCGAGAAGGATATGCGTTGAATGCAGACAAGAGAACATGCTCACGTAAGACATAACATTACATTTTTATCAATGCATTTGTAAGGGAAAGAAATGACCCTGAAATGTAATGACACAGCAAGAAATGAAAGGCACCAGTTGTGTGCTTAGTTAATAATAATAAATAAGCAAATTTAAAGGAGTCAATAAGGTTACTTATACTATTTTCTTTTAAGGTTTAGATGTATGTTCATTGGGACACAGCTGCCAGCACATTTGTGTCAACAATGACAAGTCATACGTGTGCCAGTGTCGAGAAGGATACGTGTTGAACACAGACCTGAAAACATGCTCACGTAAGAACCACAAGTCTTTCCAGCATATTGTCTCTATTGTACTGCGTTGTGTGGGAGACTGGGACAGATGCAGACCGAGCCATGGGGAACATGGTCATCCATGGCTTCTATATTAAGAAGCCCTTTGCTTATGGTGGCATATGAAATGATTCATATGTTTCAGACAGAAAACACTCAAATGTGCTGAGGAGTTGTGGGGAGGGGTAGAGATCTCTACACTTATGTGAGGAGGGACCTGTTCTTTCAGAATTTCAAACCAACATTGATTTGTTTTATTTTTGTTTTTTATTTAGTTTCAGTTTCCATATACAAATTGAGGAGTGTCCCTTCAAATGAGCTTTTTTTTGTTTATGTGCCTAATATATTGTTGGATTGTTATAATTAGTTTAGAACAGTGTGGCTCTGCCTCAATGAGTGGATGTATCAGGCAGTGTGAAGGTTGTTTTTATGCGCATGCCTTTGAGTTCCAGTAGCCCGCTTCACAAAAGAAGGTTTTGTCAGTTGGCCAGAAGGACTGATCGTTCCTAATGGACATATGTTGAAAGATGAAAGACACAGCACAGTGGTGTGCAGTCTCGTTTCAGACCATATTAGGCTATTCATGGATATCCGTGGTGAGCTGACAGTATTTCTTAAACTTAATGTTTTTTAAATTATAGGTTGATAATATGTTATTGTAAATAAGGAGAATAATGGTTGATGACATCTTTCCTTGATGTTGTTTTTTTTTGCATTCACCAGGTTTCAAGATGTCTGCAGAGCAAATTCAGGGCCAGAGATTGATGTTAAAATGAACATATATTTAATTGACCAGCTAAAGATTGTCCTCTTATTTGAGTCATGCATGTAGCATTTTGAATATACTGTATGTTAAGTGTTTATATGTTGAATATATATGAGTTGTATCATAACAGAATGAGATGTTGATTGATTTGTAAAATCAATCAACTAACAATTAAACTAACAATACAACTAACAATTCCCCAATTTGTGTTCTCGTGCAATATTGAGTTACTACGTAAAGTTATAAACTTGGCGTTGAATCTTATTGTCTTGAAGTTGGATTCTTCCTCTTGCTTTGTCTTTCTTAATCTGTTCTAAATAGTTTGTGTTATCACTGGTTTGTTATAGTGATTGTTATGATTATTATATAGTTTGAAGTGATTGAACAATAATGTATTATATACTAATCACAAATCACAAATCTGAAACTGTCATTATGATTACACAAAGAAATAGGATAACTAATCTGGTGTATAATGTAAAATATATGTACTGTACTCCATATAGTGCTGGAACACATTGCACTTTTAGTGTTCAGAATTTGTTTTTATATCGGACATACATATATTTTATAATGTATTGCCATAAGGGGTTTATCAATATTGCTAATTGATTTCAAATGTAAACTATCCCACTTGTTTCCAACTTCTCTTTCAGAGGAAATGCGAGGTGAGATCATTGAAGATGCATGCATGTGTGAAGCCCAGATTGCATTTCAGAAAAAGGTCCAGTCAACTATTCAAGACCTGAACCGAAAACATATCCTTTTACCTCTGAAAATGATATTTGCCAATGATATGAGACAACTTTATATCCAAAAAGCTATGTTTGCAAAGCCAGACAGAATTAAATTGTACTTGTAGGCTTCGTGCAGTGCATCAGGTTTATGACATAATCTCTGCAGGGTGGAGACATATCAGAGAAATCTAAGTTGTCTCACATTGAGTGTATCAGGTTAATATTTGATCATCTCTATATTGAATGAAGTATATATATCAAATATTAGCACTACTGATACTAATCATAAATCAATCTGGACTGCATTTCAGTAGGATATTCCTT
This sequence comes from Forbesichthys agassizii, assembly GCA_026546735.1. Taxonomy (NCBI): domain Eukaryota; kingdom Metazoa; phylum Chordata; class Actinopteri; order Percopsiformes; family Amblyopsidae; genus Forbesichthys; species Forbesichthys agassizii. The sequence continues at coordinate 25,233 of JAODLL010005311.1, forward strand.
GACTATATGCCCACTTGATGACATTTCAAATAAATTGAACCTGATTGAAAGTGACCAGGACTACATCTAAGGAGTAACCACTCTAGACCTGAATATGGTTATTTCATTCAGAACATAAAATGCATAATCCTATGTTTTTTGTAATAAGAATAATTGGTTTTACAGAATTGGAGTTAAATGGTTGTATTTAACATTTCTCAAATTGTGCAATACTGTGTGCAACAAGTCAATTATGTAATGTTTTGATAATTATATTAAATTATATTATAAATCTATTAAATCAATTAATAGAAGATAAAAACGCAAACAAACATCTATGTATAATTTACTTTTGATGCTAACTGAAATGTGTCTGTATTATTATATATTTGTGCATTTCTATTTCTATGTATAAATGCTCTATCATTGTGTGACATAATAGCATTATTTATATTTCATTAAAATTGCCTCTTGGAACAATAAAATATATATATAAAAAACGTTTATGTTTTCAATTTTTTTGCCAATGTGAGAAATTGATAGATTCTTTAAAGTGTGATAAATCACATTTGATGATCTTAAAGCGCAATGATAGAATAGATAGGATAATCGTGGAACAAAAAAACCCTGACACCTCACTAAAAAACTACAACAACCATAACTGTCATGGCGCACCTTTTCCGGTGTACGGTTACCACGGGATACCAATGGAAGCTACCAACCAGTTTTTCACAGTAATGGACGGTTTTGACATAAAACGTGTTAAATCGTAATTCGGTTTCAGCGATCAGTACCAAATATATTCCTTCTAGTCCGTCGTTGAAACTGCGTGTTTGGGTTCGTCTTTCAAGCGTTTTGTTAATAGATTCATTGCATTATAGGTTAAACTAGTTGGATACAGTAACGTATAGTAAAGGCTAATGTAAGGCGCTGTGAAAGTAATGTACGGTACATTAATGTACAGTTTAGTAGGCTACTGTAACGTACAGTATTCGACAGCATAACACTATAAGGTATCATTATTAGCCACCATGTTCATCTACCTAAGCAAGAAGGTGAGTCCCAACTCAAACACCCGTAAACAAACGTAGGCCTAATACGTAACATTCATTAGATATGCATGCCTACTATACTGAGCTATCTGCAAACTCTTCATTATAGATCGCAATTCCCAACAATATAAATCTGAAATGTGTGTCGTGGAATAAAGATCAAGGCTTTATCGCCTGCGGCGGGGAGGATGGCCTCCTTAGAGTTCTCAAACTTGAGACTCAATCCGGTGAGTATTGAGACCATAGACTATATAAAGATTGAGACTGGGGGATCATTCGAATCTGTAATTTGCTTTTAAACGTTTGTTCCTCACACAAATCATCTCGAGAAAACATTAATCGACCTGATTCATTCAAATTGGAAAACAATGTAGCATATTCCTGTGTTTGGCCAGTCTAATGACACTGCACATACGTTTTAGTCGCTGTTACATATTGATCATGTGGTTCAGATTCCATGGCTTGATAAAGGGCTCAGTGGCTCAAAGTAATCTTTGTAAAACTCATCTCTTTGTTGGCTTGGTGCCTCACAATTCAGTATGAAACTGGTACTCCCAGTGCCTTGCCCTTGTGGCATAATTATCATCCTATTATTGTATGATTTAGCCACTTAAGTTTATGTTAGAACTCAGTTATGTACAGAACTCATATCAGAGTTGCATTCATGTTGTGATTGTCAACAAATATCACTGACACTTAAGTTGAAATGTTACAGTCAGGATTAAAACACATAAGTACATAACAGTCTCAGGTTCACCCATTGGTTGCTCTTTCAACCATTTTTACTGGTGTGTGGCAATGTGCTCTTCACAGATGACGGTAAACTTAAAGGACTTGCTGCGCCCAGTAATCTGTCTATGAACCAGACTCTTGAGGGTCACAGTGGTAAGTGTCACAGTTAACAACTGTTGTTGTTGTTGTTGTAATAGCTTGCAATAGCTAGCTTGTAAGCAGCTTGAATGCTTTGCCAATAGTTGTCAGTCAATACATTTGTAGACAAGATCCATGTGAGGTTGTGCTTCCAAAACACTATATATATACATACATAGTCTCTGGCACCAATAACTAATAACCTTGATATTACCTGGACACTGAGTTAGCCAGTGATTCTTCTGTATTGAGCAGAACATCTGACTCCTAGACTTGTGTGCAAAGCGGATCATATCGTTAAGGCTTATCTTGCAATATCAGGATTGTTTTACTAGTTGAAGAGGCTTTATTCATCGTCATCATAAAATTGCTGCTGAAGCTGATGCAGCCATATACTGTATATAATACATTAACATTTTATTAATATTTTAATGACCCCCACAATAACTTATAAAAAAGTTTCCAGAAAGCACAAGGGTGGTATTAAGCTTCAGTTTACTGTAAACACACAGCATGCACGTGGACATTTCGATTGATCGAGTCACTACGCTACTATTGCACAGGTGCCGTGCAAGTTGTAACATGGAACGAACAGTACCAAAAGCTGACGACCAGCGACCAGAATGGACTAATCATCGTGTGGATGCTCTACAAAGGTATAGTTAGTCAGACAGTCATAATACAGAAACATTAGGCCACAGCGGCCGATGGATTTTCCACTGTTGACTTTCCCAAGGCTCCTGGTTCGAGGAGATGATCAACAACAGGAACAAATCTGTGGTGAGGAGCATGAGTTGGAATGCAGACGGTCAGAAGATTTGTATTGTATACGAAGATGGGGCTGTTATTGTGGGATCTGTTGACGGTACAGTATGCTACGTTGTTTGGAGTAGAACCTAAGCACTATTAATTAAAGCCTTTTCCAAATGTAGTTCATGTACAGAATTTGCATGTAGTGTCACTGTGTTCCATGTTAAAGCACGTGATTGGACGAAACACATGCACACAATAACATACATGTCCCCATTATTACAGAAGGATTATTAAGAGGATTTGTCATATCCCATATTTGGACAAAGACCTTCAGTGTTTTGTTATGTTTTTGCATGAACAATGACCTTGGAGTGATAAGCAATCTGTTGCTGTAGGTAACCGGATCTGGGGGAAAGAGCTTAAGGGAATTCAGCTTGCTCATGTGGCATGGTCTCCAGACAGCAAGATCCTCCTCTTTGGCATGGCCAGCGGGGAAGTGCATATCTACGACAACCAAGGAAACTTCATAGTGAGTGTGTTCAGCCATATAATGTCGAAAGTGCAACAACAAATGCCCTTCAGTGTGGCTGTTGCCTGCGATGGTTAAAGTTAAAGATTGCCGACATTCCAGATGAAGATGAACATCAGCTGTCTTAGCAATGTGACTGGAGCCGTCAGCATTGCAGGGATCCACTGGTACCCAGGCACAGAGGGCTACATTGAAGCAGGATGCCCGTGTCTGGCCATATGTTTTGACAACGGACGATGCCAGATCATGCGTTGTGAGAATGATGACAGTACGTAAACAAGCCATACCAACGCTGCACGGGTGTTTCCTATTTGAAGGTCAAATATGACTAAACTGTCATCTCTGCTGCCATCGCTCCCAGACCCAGTGTACATAGACACTCTGATGAATGTGGTGAGCATCCAGTGGAACCATTGTGGCAGTGTGTTGGCAGTGGCAGGTTCCCTGCGAGCTTCCAGTTCGGACAAAGAGGTCAATGTGGTGCAGTTCTACACACCTTTTGGAGAGGTGAGGCCAATGTTCTAGTTGGCTTTAACACCTAGAGGGAACCAGGTGGTTCCAGATATGTAGAAAAAAGTGGGTGTCCTTCCCTGTTCACGTCAACTCTCTAATGAGTAATACGAGTAGTAAAAGAACCGTATAATGATGCGTTACGCTCTTCACCTTGTCCTTTCTGGCCAGCATCAAAGAACTCTGAAAGTTCCTGGGAAGCAGATGACAGCGGCTGCCTGGGAGGGGGGGGGTCTCCGCATCAGTCTGGCAGTAGACTCATACATTTACTTCGCCAACATAAGACCAGATTACAAGGTAGATGCTAACAGCATGGACTGTTTTCACTTCTTTTAGTATACTTGACATTCCTGAAGTGATACAATTAGAAAAAATATATTAATAGATTAAATACACTATACGAAATATTATTTCACCGACCTCCACTCAAAGCATCTTGGGACCCCTCAATTTGACAAAAAGTGTTGCAATAAGCCGCTCTCTCTCGCTCCCCTCTGCAGTGGGGCTACTGCTCCAGTACGGTGGTCTACGCCTACACGAAGCCAGATCGCCATGACTACTGCGTGGTATTCTGGGACACCAAGAACAATGAGAAGTTCATCAAGTATGTTAAAAGTCTGATCTCCATCAACACCACAGGGGACCTTTGTATCCTGGCCACCAAGTCAGATGAGACCCAGCCTCAGGTACACACACACACACGGCATGCTCGCACACACACATGCACGCACGCATGCACACACACACACACACACACATTCAGGATAGAGCACCTCTTCTGGGAGTTTCACCAGTTGTTGGTATCGTTACTTCAGTTTGAATACACTATACAGTACAGTATTGTGTAAAAGATTGTTTAGTGCTAACTCAGTGGCGGTTACATACAGCCGCTGTAACGTATGGATCATAGTGGCCATACAAATGATTCTCTGCATGTCCTGTCTTCATAATACATTGCTCCAAAGGAGGATGCTGAGGTAGAGTCTGGGAGTCATGCGATGGTAATGCACAAATACATTCAAATCATACCCATTGTGATGGACCTTTAATGAGACTTTTTCATTCGGGAACACGCTGCTTTAATGTGTTTTGCAGTATGCGCTGGTTCTGTGTAACTCCATCGGGACTCCGCTGGATTCAAAGTACATTGACATCGGTGAGATTTTAAGATAGCTACACCTACCAAACATACCTTCCTTAGTAAGGTAGTCAAGAGAATATGCCAGCCACTCGTTAGGTACTCAGAGCTGGACTCTGCAACAGTTGGCATCTGACCTGTACAATGTTCAATGAGCATTTTTGCCAAAACGTTGGTGTATTCTTGTAAGCCACCTCCGCAGTGTTTCAGCCTGTCGACAGTTGGGAGGGACGTAGTCATCTGGAGTTCCCACCCTCTACAATTAAAGCTTTCATGGGCCCACCACATCCTACAGTATGTAGACACTGTGCTGGGCATCTCACAGACATTCTGCATTCCGTTTCTGCATGAAACGACCGACCTGCTGGTGAAATGTTTGCTCTGGACCGCAGGCAAAGAAAGTAGAGAGTTGTAGATCTGTGGGGAATCATGGTCTCAAGGGCTTCTGTGTAATGCAGAATGGGCGCCGTCTCTTGTGGGTTTCTTAGCCGGGCCATTCATAGATTTCCCTTAGGTGGAGATGGGTAAACAGTGACTCAGGACAAATAGGACAGTTTAATCACATTCCTCCAAAGCTGAGGCTAGAAATAAAATTGTGTACAGTGTTCAAAATCAGGAGGTCTTCCATCTTGAAACTGAAATGTTGACGTTCTTTTGTCTGCGCCCTTAGAGCCACTGTTTGTCACTATGACCAAGACGCATGTGATCGCTGCGTCGAAAGAGGCGTTCTACATGTGGCAGTACCGCGTGGCAAAGAAACTGACTGCTCTGGAGATCAACCAAGTCACCCGGACAAGGAAGGAGGGAAGAGAGAGGTGAGCAGCTCATGAAAAATGACACAAGGACAAGATATCCATTAGGCGGGGTCCTTCCAGTTAAACGGTGGAGTCAGTGTTCCCCCTATGGTCTCTTCCCATTTCAGTGTAGGTTGTTTGCATTGACAGTACCATGAAAAAGGCCCATTCACGACATGAAATAAAATAGCAGGGATGTTCCAGACAGTGCAACTCTAGGCGAGACCCAGTGTTCTGCCACCAGTGTTGAAAGATTATCTCTGTCTGTCTGTTTCCTAGGGTTTATCATATTGACAGCTCTCCTTCTGGCACAGGTGCCAATGAGGGTGCTCTGGACTTTACAAAAGCCTTCACAGTGAGTGAGAGTGAGAGAGACCATTAAGTGTGTCTGTAAACCACTGGAAATCTGCTCAGGTATTTGCAGATGTTATATTACGTCGCTCAATGCCTCTCCTAATCATGTTACAGGCAACACGAGACCCCATATGTTGCATCACAGCAACAGATAAGACTCTGATTGTGGTGCGTACTGGAGCTCCCTGTCCTTTGTTAGAAAGTTATGGCTCAGAGGTGAATAGTTTCTCATACGTGTGTGTGTGTGTGTGTTTGTGTGTAGGGTCGTGAGTCAGGTAGCATTCACAGATACAGCCTTCCTAGTGTTGTCCTGGTCCAGAAGTACACACTGAACAACAGGGCTCATCACCTATCAGTAAACTGCAACTCCAGGCAAGAATTGATTAAGATGATAATATAGACAATACTAATATTATTATACTGTTAATATACGCAATATCATGCAATGATGATGGTTCCCTTGGTTTTTAGATAAGCCTCTTGAAATTATTCAGGCATCTTTTTTTGTTCTTTCAAATGAAATATATAGAATAAACTCTAATGGGAAAGCTACAGAAACATGTAAACAAATGAATAAATTAAAATATATGTGTACATTCTCCGTTTAGACTTTTCATGAATAAGGAAAAATCATTTTACAAAAGAGATATTCTGTGTGAACCACGTTGCATTGGTCATCAGCCGTCTAGCCATCATTGACATCTCTGGGGTGCTGACGCTGTTGGACCTGGAGACACGTAGCTCCTCGGCAGACAGCTCAGGGAGCCAGGCTGCCTCTGGAGATCCATCCAAGTTTGAGCGCAAGGATGTCTGGGACATGAAGTGGGCGAATGACAACCCTGACTTGTTTTCAATGATGGAGAAGACCAGGATGTATGTCTTCAGAAACTTGGATCCAGAGGTGACAAATAACCATAGTGTTGCTTTTTAATAGATGTTAATGTGGGATCACTGTTGGAATATTCACATATGCGTTTGACCCTTGAAACCAGGAACCCATTCAGACATCTGGCTACATTTGCAATTTTGAAGATCTGGAAATCAAATCCGTCCTTCTTGATGAAATCATGAAGGTAACCTGTGATTAAGAAATGAGAATTGGGTACTTATAATTTAGTTATAAAGAATCAATAATACAGAGTTTTGGATCTAATAGAAGAGGATAAAAAGCTCCTTCTCTCTGGTGTTTAGATATATATTTTGTATCCCAACCACCTATTCAATTGAAATAAAAAATGTTTTTTAGTTAGTTAGTTCTTTTTAGAATAAAAAATACATTAAAATTTAAATGAATTGTAACACAAATGGAAACACTTAGCATGATAAGGTACCACTGTATCATATCCATAAATTGTCTCCTGGCCGTACAACTAAATTAGATGTAGTTTACATAATGGATATCCCAGAGAGATGTAATGAATTCCTCTAATGAAACACTCAACCATGAGGGTTTGTCTTACAGGATCCAGAGAAGCCTAACAAAGACTACCTCATCAATTTTGAGATCCGTTCCCTGAGAGACAGCCGTGCACTGATTGAGAAAGTGGGCATTGAGGATGCATCGCAATTCATTGAGGATAATCCCCACCCCAGACTTTGGTAAACAGATGCAGCACATTTTACACGTTTGGCAGGAATGTAAGAGTCCCTCTTGCTGTTATATCCTGGTAAAACCATTCGCAAGCTCCTGACACCTAAATTCTAGTCATTTTCTCCTGACTGTGCATCTGGTAGTGTAGAGGAATCCTTACAGTGGCGCCACAGAATATTCCACAATTACAGTAAGGCTTTTAGTTGAAAGAGCTTTTTAGGCAGCTGTGTCAGTTTTCACAGCATCTCTCAAAATATGGTAGCATTTATCCATACCCCATGGTTGGCTGGTTGGCACTTAACATGTCACAGGTTGAGACAAATGCTTTGCTTGCAAATGGTCTTTTATTTAAAGAATTGACTGCACTGCACGCAAAAGCATTGGAGCTCACGTCTTATTTTGACGTATCCGTAAGATTTACTTCCTCTAATTTGATATATTTAAAATAATTTGCTTCACATAATCATTTTAAATGTAGATGTAAGTGTAACGTTGCGGTTGTGGAGGCGAGTGCAAACGAACGACAAAGCACAATGGTGAAACGTAAAACAGCCACGAGCCCTTGGCTCGTCCTTTAATAATTCCTAAACTTAATTTAACGAAACAAACTCA
>JAODLL010005312.1:0-10613 GCA_026546735.1 Forbesichthys agassizii
TGTGTGAAAATTTGTTTGTATTTTTCTGTATATATATATATATATATATATATATATATATATATATATATATACTGTATCTGTTTCTGTATATATATATGCGTGTGTGCGTGTGTGCGGCGCTTGCGAGTGTTTCTGTCGTTGAAGTAGGCTACGGAGATACATATTAGGTCTGCATGTTCACCGTGTAACTTTGAAAATATATAACTTTACAAACGTAGATTTTATGCAATACATGTATAACGAGTTTAGAAGCCTAGACTCAAATACACGTCTAGCCAAATAAACTCAAAATTCTGACTGAAGATTATGCGTTTTGTATCCCAATCATTTTTGTTCTAGCCCTGCTTTAATTTGTTTTATCTCTAGTAGATATGTGTGGGTCAATTATCGATAGCGAAATCCTGTTAAATTGGAATCACAAAGTCATTATGTACACCAGTAGATGGCAGTATGAAAGTGGTTTCCTATAAACAATCGGCATACACGTTGTATCATTTAACTTAATTTTATTTCATAATTAGTTAAATGAACGTCTGGCAGACTGGCATTATTGCCCTTGTTGTTTTGGTTTGAAATCGAATAAGAGCATATGTCTCACCCTGCCTAGTGATTTCCTCTACTCCCTGTATAGTGTATACTGTACTACAATAACTGTAGTAGTGTCTGTCTACTCTATGTACATCCATGTGCACCTTTGTGCAATTCAAAACATAAACATTTGAATCTGGAGTTCGAGGGGCGTTATCACACAAAGGAGAGAACCCCATGCATCACAATACACATCATACATTACCTTTAAAATTGTATCGAGAAGTCCACTGTTTAAAAGTTATTTCTTTGTGCATGGCCAATGGCCATTGAGTTTCCATTTAAGAATTTTCAACAAATATACAAGTCACTGATATTACTGTATGAGAGAAAATTTGGGCAAATCCTTTTGAAAAAGATCCTGATTATTTTGGTGGATTGCCTCCGTTATATTATAATGTTTTCCTTTGGAATGTTTCACATAGCCTACTTCATAAACATTCTTTGGGGGCTGGGCTGGAACAGTGGGTCTCCAGCAACATGGCCCTTTGGGACATTCCAACATCAACTGCTTTTCCCCATCCAGATTGCAACAAAACATCTCCAATTCAGATTAAATCTCTCTCACGGAGAGGGAACATTTTCATTTCCATTTTCCTCTTCATGAACTCTGTAGCTTCGACCTCACTGAAGTAAATTATCTGGGACTGGAATATCCATTGTCTTATGGCTGTTGTTAGGGGTGACATACATATTTCAGATTTAAGTTAATAAATAGTTTGCTTTAAAAGGTTTGCTGTTTTAGTTTTTTTTAATGTCTGCATCCATTTATGTTGAGTAACTTTCAATATACCTTCAAAATAAAGGACACATTTTCCTATTTTTTCCACTCAGTGAATTTGAACAGGATTTTTGTTCTCTGCATTGACGGATCATCTCTACCTGGCATGACTGGATGTGAGGACTGTAGATTACAGATTGATAAGAATAGTGCCAGACGTACCCAAGAACACTCTGTTCCTTTTCCTGCGGGCCACCCTGCTATTTGATCTCTTACACTATCTCTCTCACTCACTCACTCTCTCCCTCTTTCTCCCTCTCTCTCTTTCTCCGGCTCTGATTGGCTTGCATGCTCAGTCTCTGTTAGATTGTAAAGTGCTGCTAATCTAGGACTGAAGAGAGTACGTGTGCCCCCTCCATTTTGTAGCTCTCGAATAATCATTGTGCTGATGAGAATAGCTTCACTGACTGCACATAAGAAAGCCTCATCTACACAACCAACCAGGCTGAAGTGGAAATGAATGTTTTTCATTGATGTGATTGAAGTTGTCTTACATTCACATAAAGCAAATGAAGTCATTTAGTGTATACATCGTTGTTGTTTCTTCTACGGCTTTATGTCTGCTACTTCTGCCAGTATATGATTGGTTAGCTGCAGGGTTATAAGCTAGGGACCACCCTTTCTTGATTTTTCGCAGCTTATTCCAGAACATCGGCTGGTGGTGGGGCTTGTCTTTAGGGGCGGCTGGAGTGTTTTCCTGAGGTTACCTGAGAGGCTTGCTGAGGGAAACCCTATGTTTCTTTAGGTGAGTTGGCTTTGGCATCCATCTTGCTCGTTGCTGGTGAGGGGACTTCGCACAGCTTCAGGGGCCACATTACTCTTGGGTACAGAGTTGAAGTGATAACACCGCACCGGTAACTGGGTTGACCTCTTGTCTGATAGGCCGGATGTATACTGCCTTTCCAGACTTCAAATGGACTGATCGACAATGCAGGGAATGTTCTCTCCACCAATGGCGAAGACGGCCCTTTCATTTCACTCCCTTTTCCACAGAGACAGACTCCTTGATATGCATGGCTTGAACATTATACTTGCCCAGGTTATCAGCTATCAGCAGCATGGACATGCATCGTGCAGTTCTCAGCAAGCATGTGATGTCATCCATGAACATTCATGTTGGGCTGTACATCTGTAAATTGTCCTAGCAATACTGATGCTGGTCTTGATTACTGGATAAACTGCCTGACCTCGCTGAGTCTTTTTTGGGGGAATTGTTATATACTCAAGGAACTCATAAAGGAATGTATTCTTAAAGAATCTTGAGTGAGTAGGTTAACAAGCTATCCTCGGATGTCATTCCAGACCCTTTTTTTGTGGCTCTTCGTCTCTAAATGGTTGATCTACTTTGGTCACCTGACCATGCTGCTGCACTCTCCATAGATGCCTTTTCCTCTTCCTGGGCTGTTCAGGATCCTGGCCCTTTGACTTGAAGGCGCTTTTGGGTCACTTGAGCGTGATGCCGGGCTTTTGGGTCACTTGAGCGTGATGCCGGGCTTCTGGGTCACTTGAGTGCTGCCGGGCTTTTGGGTCACTTGAGTGTGATGCCGGGCTTCTGGGTCACTTGAGCGTGCTGCCGGGCTTTTGGGTCACTTGAGTGTGATGCCGGGCTTTTGGGTCACTTGAGTGCTGCCGGGCTTTTGGGTAACTTGAGCGTGCTGCCGGGCTTTTGGGTCACTTGAGTGCTGCCGGGCTTTTGGGTCACTTGAGTGCTGCCGGGCTAACACTTTGGGGCCCTATACACGTCCCTTTCTTCCTCCTCCCTCATTCCATTTTGTCCTGCCTCTGCAACGTTGGGCCTGATGGCACATGTGGTTCTCAACCCGGCCTTGTATCCCAATTTGTCTGCCCACGCAGTGCGACACTGTACACGGCTCTTGCCTCCATATTATGTTGTATGGCTTTTCCTGCACAGGCAATCAGTGGCGATGTTCAGCGTTTGTATTTCCCACTTGTATTATGTATGTCCCATTGTTTGCTATTCATCACCATGTGTCAGATGTGATATGGACACTTAACCTCCCGTGATGGGGGCGGTATAGGGGAAGCACATCACACTGGAGCCTGGCCTGAGCTCATTCAGCGGTAAACCTTGAGCCAGTAAAGCCCCCTCCCCCTTCCCTGCCCCGCTAGGTTTCCCCCATGTCCAGCAACATAAACACTGTGCTGTAGGTCTGCAGAAACATGAGATCAGACGGAGGGCAGGGCCCTGCACTGTGGCATGCTGGGGGAAGGAGGAGAGGAATGCAGAGGGGAAATGTGACGGATCAGATTTCAGGAGAATGCAGAGAAATACTAGGGTAAAACAAGACCCCGAAGCAGCAAAGCAGCATGTGAATGAATGCTGTACTCGCTGTGTCTTTCCACTCGGATTTGCTTCCCAGTTCATCACATCAGTGCCGGCAGTGTATGTGCATTATTGTTCAAAAAATGTAAATAAAAAAACGTCAATATTACAAATACAAGGCACATGCCCTTGTATTTGTAATATTGAGCTGCATTATGCTGTTGTTGTTCTCTCTGAGGCATAAAGGGTTCCTGCAACAGGAGTTGGAGACCTTTATGAGATTTCTGGGACTGGTTATATTTTCTGGCTAAATTTTAATTAAATTGCTTCTCAATGTAATTTTTGTAAAAATACAAAAGAAAAAAAAAATTAAGAAAAATATAAGATATATAGAAAAGGAAATATAAGAAAGGTGAAAGATCACCAGGGTAGTCTAATTAAACCAATAATTATTTTTATGACAAATAATGTAATTATTCAATTATTATTATTATTAGTCTCCTTAACCCAGGTAGGCTATGTCTTGTTTTTGAAGGTGGTTCTGTGTGCAGTGTGCTCTCAGGCGATCTCAGTGAAGTATAGGATATCTGCTCCATCGAGAGAAAATCCAACACTGCTGAAAAAGGGATCTAACAGGAATATTGAAGAAGGTCAGAGACCAGTAGCCTATTACTATCCCCAAAACCTGCATACAAATGTAGGCCTATACAGTGTTATTCCAGCAAGCCTATGATATGGCTGTGATGTAGTTTAATATATTGACATGCACAGTATTATAAGAAATGATAGATACATCTAATAGTCCTATCTTTACTGCAGGCAGTGCCATTAGGCTATACACATTTGCATATGTTTGAACTAAACATTCTTCACTGACCTGCACAACATTAAATGAAGTTGGCCTATAACTACAATGTAACAGTGTACAGTGCACAGTGTAACAAACACTCTAGACTCCAGTGTTCTTTGATACTGTTTTTCTTATTACATATTTTTTCATTCAATCTATAATATCACTTCCATTGATGCATTATGCCAATGGAAATATTCAAGGTCAACATAATATTCACATATGTAGGGATTTAAAAAGTAATTATTTTTGCAGTACAGTACTTAGCAACTGTCACCAGTTTGGGGAATATACTTTACTGTGTTTAATCTCTGCATAAAATGTTTGCTATAGGCCTATTTGCAAATGATGTACATTATGTATTGCCATGGTCCTTTGCATAGTGAGAAGATGGACAATAGCTTTATGCTGAGGTCGAAAAGTGCTATACAATGTTTACAATAATGTGTTGAGAGTTGCCTGGCAGCTGAATTGTACACAATGAAACAGCAAAGTGGTGCTGCTCTTTATGTTAGTGGCTGACCTGAAAGAACCACCTTTGTGCTTGTCTAATTCACATTATGCCTTTCTGAAGTGTGAAAAATGAGTCTTTTCAAGTGTTAACTTTGTAGGGGAAGATATCTTTATATGCTACTGCTGCTTTAGTCTAAATTTGTCATGATTATGGATAAAATTCATTCAGAACATCCAAACAAAAGGTGTTAGTAAATCATAATTTGTCTGAAATATAATGAAGTTGTTAACATAGTTGTTATAATTATTATTATGACTAAAAGGCTGTAATAAATTATTCTGATAGCTTGCGTTATCAGAAAATCCTATGTGTGTTTTTATATACAGCAATAATGACATAGATAGAAACCTCATATCTCATAGCCAGCTCCAATAATATCCTCGTTTTGGAATAACTGCATGTGTGAATTTCCGAGCCACACAATATATGTTGGCAATATGAGATGTGGATGAGAGCACTATTATAGTGTTCCCCCTAACTCTACTTTCCAGTGACCTGGGGTCTGAGCTATTTCCTTTCATACTGAATGTATTTTTATACACATACACATGACTGATCATTGCCTGGGCTGCAGTCCTAATGTATACTGTATGCACACAGTGCTGTCTATCCTTGCAAAGTATTATACAATGACAATATTCTATCCAGGATAAGCCATAACATAATTATTTTTTTTACAAAGAGAATATATAGTATATATAACAACCTAAAACTGATTCTTAGTTAAAGATGATCTACACCTACCTTGATCAAACTTTGTGGATTTGTGGTCTTCCTTCTTGTGTGACACAGATACATAACTAACAGTTGTATTTTGTGCCAAACGTCAATTCTAATGCTCAGGGCTCACCGGATATGATTCTTTTCAATGTGCCCTGGAGGTGCTTTACCACCCTATGCTGAGCCCTCAGAACCCTCTGAGACCTGTCAGCTTCCATCCAGGCAGGAAATAAAATACCAAGCTGATTCTAAAAGCTTCCTGGAGCTGCAGTCTGTGTTGTTTATGGATCTTTCAAAGGAAGCTAATGGAGGCTTTAGGAAATGATCTAGATGCTATTATTAATTGCTATTTTAACGTGCATTATTGCGCTGTTATTATATGTGGGGCAGGAGGGTATTACTGTGGGGCTTTTGGCAAACATATTTGATTAGTTTAATTATTGGAAGTTTAAGTTTAAATATAATTATTTTAATGAATGATGGTCGCTTAGTCTCGGAAATCCCCCAGGTGTGTGTGTATGCATGTGTGCGTGTGTGTATGCATGTGTGATGTGAAACTGTTGCAAGATATTTTGTGATGGTGTGTAAAATCTAAATCTGAATCTAAAATGAAAATAAAAAAAGAACATTCTGGCTTCAAAATGAAAGTTGCACAACCAAGTCAAGCTTATATGCAATAACACAGATAATCCTTTCATTTGAATGCTTTAAAAACTGGGCGTTTCTTCATCACCGCTCGCTGTACAGGTCTCCTTTCATGCATGTTCAGACTGAGTGCTGAATCACATACTGTCTTTCTTCTAACATTTACCTATTGACTTGTCATGGTGGCCTAGGGAAGCGTAGTACATGCTTAAAGTTAAATGTGACCTTTGGTTTGATTTGGAAACAGCATATCACATTCCAAATCTATGGATTTCGATCTGTACAACCCTGCAACAGCTAAAGCATGAACATGTCAATTGGTGGTGGTGATGCAGCGATTACAACATACTGCTCTTTAGGATAAATGGTATATTGATCAGAAAATTTAAAGTTATAAGTCATTCTGGAGAAAGACCATCGATATTTGAACTCGATCAAAACAAAAACACCTCTCTCCCTTCAATCACATAAGGCTCCCCCAGAAGCTTATCCCCACACAATGGAAATGCATTGTGAAGACTATAATAGTTATGTCTGCACCACTTTGTTTGTGTTCCTATTTAGAGAGCCAGGGCTGTGTAAAAACACCAGATTATATTTTCACACACAGAAAGGGCCGCTATCAGATATTCGCTGAATTTGACCAAAAAGAGTATTTTACAATCTGACTATATCTTTAAATTTGATATCTGTTTTTGCAGCATCAATGACAAAAGAAAGGCCAACTATGCAAAGAGAGAGATTACAATGCCTTTCTGAAGTTCACCATCAATTAATTATAGTAGCCTACCACCAGTGGTTTTCCAACACAAATAATTGTCTGAATTGATTTTCATTTATTGCTCTCATTTTCTCAGTAGGCCTTTCTCTGTTGTTAGATCACTCCTATTATTGGGGTTTAGAATATAGTAGGGCTTCCTGTTTTGGTGCATTTAACACTAATCAACAATTATGAGAATCAATGATATTATGATACTATGATATTTTGATACTAATAAACTTGGAGTAGTGTAACGTTGTTACACCATCAGATGTTATCGTCGATTCCTTTAGTTATACTATCGTATGTGTATGCTTAAGACCATTTACAAACCAAGATAGCCTACTGTAGCCTGTTATGGACACGGATTGGCGCTATTCCCCGTGTAAATAACACGCCAAGTGAAGGCAAAGCATATAGCCTAAAGTTTCATTGTTGTTTTACGTCAAAATAAAGCAGTTAACTTTACACATTTTAAAAATATATAAGGTTTTGACCAGGTTTTTATGTTTTATTCAATTATCTGGGTCCCTGGTCAAAATATAACAATGATAGCTTGCCACCACACTAAGGAATGTTAGGCATGTTAGTCGCCTAAATGAACAGCAATTACAGGTGAACCCATATAACAAATAGGTTATTATATGTCGTGGATACAGCTGTAAATTAAAAATACAACACATGCTTTCGATTGTTAGAATGTATAGTTGTTAATACCAGCTATACATGTGTTTTTACAAAAAATGAACAATATATACAATATATTTGCTTGACAGTTTAACACACTCAACCCTATAATGTATGATGAAATGGTTTCTCCCGGCGTAGCAGGGTTTGAGCTGCGTAGGACTGCCTTCGCAAATCAATGAACCCAGTCAAACAAACGAGGTTGAGCAATCGAAGTTGGAAACATATTTGGAGGTTCTAAATACTGTTTGGATTATTATAGGACATGTTTATCGCACGTAGGCGATAGCATTATGTTGGTTTTAGTGGAATAAGGAGGATATCTACCTAACTTGGTCGTTGGATATTTCTTTCGTTTGAATTTGTTAACTAGAAAAAAAACTATTCTCTATTCGGAGAGAGGATGATATTTGCTAACACTGGGAACCCACCGAGGACTCCCTATCGCAAGCAGGTAAATAGCCTACGCATTTATTAGATGAGACTATAGCCTTCTGAAATGTCAACAAACATGGAAGTTACAAAACAGGTCCGTTTGAGAAAGCTATCTGCTTGACTACTTACCCTTGGTAGTCAGACGACTATACTTGGATTGTGAAGTTAAAACAGTTTACATGCACGATTGCAGATAAGTTTAGACGTCATTCGATGTAAAATACAAGTCGGCGTATTAGCAATAGCTATAATGCATGTATAATAATAATAATAATAATTTATAAATATAATTAAGAGATATCCTGCTGTGAATATTGTCAGCGTTTTTCCACCGCGTATTGCCTCTAATTGTCTTCCAAAACCCAAACCTTATTAGATAAGAAACATTGTTGTATACAAGGAGAACAAAAAATACAGTAGATCTTATTTCATATAAACTCTTTTGTGTTTAAGAAGCTTGTGGTGTTTCTCAGTCAGTATGAACAGTAGGCCTATCTGAAGCAGGCCTATTCGTGTGTTCACTTTGTCCCAGTTAAGCTACATGGATTTTCTTCTGTACGATGAAAATGTTGATACTCTACTTTTCGTAGTTACATGCTCACGCCGTGATATTGCACACAGCTTGTGGGAAAAACTATGGGCGAGGCCGTAAGTGGAAGCCCTGTGTATTTCCAGCTCCGATATGACTGGCTCTACGCGTCTGTAGCCAGCTGATAAGATGTGACCTGTCTCCATCACACTGTCCAACAGACAGTAATGCATTAGGCTACTATCGAGACATGAACAACGTTTATTCTCCATATTGCCTTTGCCCTTGCCCAATAGCTGGAGGTATGGCACACTTTCGGTTCCCTTCTGATGAAACGACTGCTCATTTTGTGTGTGTGCGTGTGAATTCAATTAACATGTGATGTAATATTTTCTGAATGCAGGTTCAATTTTAGTGACCTGCAAACAATCTGTCTGCATGGAACATATGTCAAGTTCGACATTCTGTGACACATCATGTCCTAAAAAGACTTCAGAATGTAATATCTAGTCTAATAGCAAAGTGTTTTTTATTAGGATACTTCATTAAATGAATTACTGGCATAAATATAAAAAATAAATAGGTCATCGGGTGAAAGATATTTCATGAGTTTTGTGGGTGGTCACTAGTAGTGCAAATATTTTCTCAGGGTAGGTTGCATAAATAATGGCCTAGTCATTTATTCAGAGAACTAAAAAACAATATCTTGACATAGGCCATTATACTACAGGGGTAGAAACGCAGGATTAATTAAACTGAGGATATAAACCTTTGTTGTCACATGCATGTACTACATGTATGTGACAACATGAGCTTCATTCATTTCACTACATGTCATGTAGTGAAATGAATCCTCTCAAGGGAGCAGTGGGCAGCCACTGTGCAGTGCCCGGGGTCAACTCCAGATTGAAGCCAGTGTCGCTGGTCACACGGCACTGACTGGAGAGGCTTGTAGGCTATTTTACCAGAGGTGGCCAGCATCATGAGGAAATTGATTAGTCAAAACTGCTTAGGCCTTTTCTGTTTTAGAGAGGTGACTATATGCTTTCACTTATTCCATTGGTCTGAAATTTGATTAGAGCAAAATTCAGCATAAATAGTATACACTATATTTGTGTTTATAAAAATGAGAACAAGAAGAAGAAAAAAAGTAGTGGGTTAAAGATTGTTTCTTTATTTTATGGTGCATATCTCTCAAAAATGTCAATGTCTATAGTATAACCAGTCTGTAATCTTCAATGCTAAAGAGGCCTAGCTTTCTATTCTCATATGTAATGGAACACTCAGCATGAGGCTAATACTATACCTGCTCATGCACGTGCTGGCGAAGAGGATGAAGGAACCAATGTTAGGCTAAACTTACAGGCTTGACATTACCAAGCAAATTACATTAGTTCGAATATTTAAGACTTTGTTTATTGCAGTAGAAATTGAAGAATTAAATCCTCTATAATCTGACTGTAATGAATTAGGCCTACTGTGATAATATGAGCTTCATTGTGTGGCTGCTATGAAGAGAAAAGGTAACGCTCATCTAGTGCATGCATCTGTATATTTGGTGAAAGCATTTTGGGTTGTTGGTCAGTCAGAAGAGAGCTTGTCCAGATGTTTGCCTGACACCATCTCATGCCTGGGATTCCATCGGCTTCCTCTCTGGTGATTGCACCGAGGGGTAGGAGAAGACTTATGTAGTATTATGTAATAGCTATGTGCTATGCAAACAACTTATTCTGAGCATGAGAAAGCATTTTATATATATATATATATATATGTATATGTATATGTATATACATATATATATATATATATGTATATGT
>JAODLL010005314.1:0-10612 GCA_026546735.1 Forbesichthys agassizii
TATATACGTATAGTTATTATTATTATTATTATTTATATATATGTATATATACTTTTTTTTTTTGTTCCGTGGTATCGAAATGAGTATTTAGAACTGTGGAATTACACTGGTATTGGTATCGACTACTAAATTTATGGTATCGTGACATCCCTAATATACTGTATGATAAATGTGGTTGTAGTAGACTATTTTGTTGTTTGTCATTTTGACAGGCAGGGTCTTGACATTTCGTAATCATTTTTTAACCGTCATAGATTTTTTTTTTTAAGCCTAGTTATTAATAGGTCTGGGTACCGAAACCCGATGCCAACATCAGTGCGTAGCCAGAAATGTGCGTGACATGAAACTAGGTGGGCAATAACAATTAGCCTAAATAACTATGATGTGGCCTAGTAGACTATTTGTGCAAGTAGGCTACAAGTCTAATAGTATGATATTACCATTTTTGTGATCACGCCAGCTTTGTAATTACACAGGCCAATGATTAGTAGGTCTACAATAGTATGCTGGTTGACTACCTTAACAATAGCCTATGTTTGTGAGTTTAGCACATTAAACATTATTCTTGCAGTTTCAATTAATAGTAGTAGTGACATGTTGCGCACTGTGCAGTTCGTAAAAATGTCGATCAATTCATCTATATTATCATCAATGCTCACCGGCAGCCAGGGGGAAAAGGCTGCAGTCATGTGTGGCTACGTGAATCAAAAACTGCAGGCAATGGACAATCGCCTTCTGATGCGAAATTCATACTCAAAGCCTACTCCATTCCATCCTGTCTCACTAAGAAAACTATAGCCAACACTGCAGCCAGCTGTGGTGTCAACCAGACAGCATCCTTAATGTTGGTTGAGGCTGTGTATTTAGATAAAAGTTTATCAGTGTTGAACTCTAGTCTATACGAAATGATGCAAAATTTCTTCATCACAGGAAGCTTATGTTTTATTCGCACCTTTGCTTATATTGGAAGTGAATGGGGGGCAAATGTAATAATTTTGCATGTGTCTGCAGACTGATAGGCTATGGCTATGCTTGCACTCACCAAAGCAGGTGCTTGAAGTGAAAGGGCCATTGTATGGTTCTTCCTCTGGCTCTGGGCAAACTTGTGTATGCTAACGTTCTTGGAAAACACGGCATATAGGTCCATGTTAAACTCACGGTTAAAAATAGCAGCATCAACGAGTGCTATATAGTTTCTCGTTAAAATTGGTTGTTTCAAACTGGCATCTGCTTGAATGAGTAACGTAAACATATTTAATGCCCAAAAGTGACTGTCCGATAAAGTTATCACCATATGAAAAAGTGCATTATATTCCCAAATGTTTAACTAGTGAAATTAATTGATTAATTATAAACTAGGTCACAGAGTAGGTGAAATACTATAAATTAAGTATAATTTAAATATATATTCGTTTTTATTCTTTTTAATATATAAATATATAAACCATCATGTAGAGTCCAGTTTCCAAATATAAACAAGGATATTTGACATAGTAAAGAAACACATATAGCGTAGGCCTACACATCAGAAATTATAGCCAATAATCATTTTATCCAGATAAAAGCAGCTGCAGACGGATGGCAATCATTTTTTCTAGGACAATCACTTTTGGGCACGCCTGTCTCACCTGTTAACGCCAGACAGCTAGAATATTCTGGCTAGTTGGGTGGGGGCATAACATTCATAATTTACATTGATGATTAAATAACTATTATTTATAAAATAGAATATTTTGCAACTGATTAACAATACAAACAAATGTTAAGTGTTTATCTTAACATTAAAAAAAAATACTGGTGGTTCTAATTAGGTGGCATTCGCCCGTGGCTACGCGGCTGTCCGACATGGCACTGTTTTCTATATGATCGGTATCTACTGGACTGGATTCAAGCACACATTTTGTTGCCTCATTTCGGTGACACTTTATATGTACTGGTATACACTTTATACATTTTAGTTTTACAATGGGGGTAGAAAACAAAAATATGGGAGGAGGCACGAAAGGAGAGATTGATTACCTATTCCGTTGAATTTATGAAAACTGCAATGCAAAGTGCAAGTCGGTTTTGCGGTGAAAATTCTCCGCCTTTTGAAAAGCAGGTATTATCCCAGTTTCTTTGAATAGGGGAAGCAAGAAACTGCAAGATTAATCTGAGCAAGACGAATACACAGGCCATGGAGAGACGTGCTAAAGGATTTGATTGCTTGCGTGGTGTTAGAATAAATGTTTATTCCACTTCTTTAATTAGAATTTCATCACCCAAATGATTATTTTGGGGTAGAATTATGTTGTTACCCTGTTATCTTTAGGTTTTACGATACATATAGACAAGTAGGCTATTTATAAATAGGTTACTTTATGATTGTTAAACTTGTTCTCTTTGACTCTTGAGTCTGCTGTTCCATTGCTTTTGAGCGGCACATTTTACGGATATGGGCGGCTGGAGCATAGACCAGACTACTCGTCGTGTTTTGTTTTTTTTAGAGGGCGGTGCCAAGCGCAGTCGCAAGTTTAGTAAGAAACTTCAGACTATTATACACAGATACTATTAGTCAAGTTAAATAGTCTATAGCCCTGATCACATGCCAGTCTCAAAGGGTAACGTATGCACATTGCACACATTCCACATGGATACATATTGTATCCCTTATATCTTATATAAGTATTAAAATAATTCAGAAAAAATACTGCTGAGGGCAGGAGAGGCTTTGCCCCACCCATTCCCCAGTAAACATACTGTACGTAATGTAGTGTTGTTGACAGAGCCAGAGAAGTGTTGTGGAATGGTCTCGCGCTTTTTAGAAACACAGCTGGTGACTGGTGTTTTGCAAGGCAAAGCACCGTTGACCTAGAAATGTACCCTGTGTGTGTACACACATGTTTGTCTCAGCCTCCTGGTGGTGATGCCATTGTCTCCTGCACATAAGTGCTGGATCAATCAGACATTTACCTGATGGAGATGGTGGTTTATCTCTCATATTAATCACTTGGTTGAACGTTTGCTAGTCACGGTTCAAGAGCAGATTTCTAGGCTGGTAATTTGATTCTCCTGTTAACTTCTAGTATCTTGTGTGATTTGTGGATTGGTAGGTTTTGGTGTTTCTCTAGGGGAGATACGATTGCTGAAACGAAGCACAGTAACAGAGATGACATCATGACCATTGCTCATTCTCACTTGGCTTAGCTGTAATGTCTGTCTGGCAATTATGAACACACTAGTTAGGGATGACATAGTAGGCAGCAAGACACTTTAAGTTACTGCATGGTGTATTTAAAAAAACTAAAATACTAATTGATGGCATAATGACATGTAGGCCTGTATCAAGGATGAGTTCAAATTTGACTTTAAAAGAAATATAATAAGTCAACTTCTACAACTCCACTGAGATCAAACTCAAAGGAACAGAACATAACTGAACTCAAGACCAACTCAGCTCAAGGCCATTGCACAATGCCATTTCCAAGGGACAGTGTAAAAAAAACTAATGCAAACAAAAAGCAGTCATGTGTAAATGATATTCACCCTCTATTATATTGGAATCATAGTTTACTGGTGGTAAATGGATAGGAAACAATATAGATGTTAACAGCCATGGTCTTCACATCAATATGCTCAGTCTCTCCTGTGAGCTATGATTTTCATACATGGCAGGTAAAATATGAATTGTAATTGTTGTAACTGCTGTAGAAGCCACATTCAAACAAATGTAAATACATATTAGACAACTATTTGTGTATAAGTCGCTTTGGATAAAAGTGCCGTAAATGTATTTGAAATTGGGAGAGAAGAATTTCCCTGCACTGTTAAATTTGAGTCAATTTAAACCAAATAACTTTCAGGGGTCTGGCCTCAATTGAAACGCAGCAGGCGCAAGTGTGGGGATACATAGTTTTCATTTGCCACATCAAAATTAAAGTTTTTATGTTTAAGGTTAAGATTCCATCCCATGGGTTTAAAAAAGCTAATATTCATTGATTCAGAAAAAGCTGCCTGATCCTGACTTTGCTCTGGTGGGTTGCCTTGGCAATGCAAGGCGAATATTCCAGTTGCCTTGACAATATCTGACTCCCATCAATCTCTTTTGACCCTTTATGTTTATCCCTCTTGACAGTGATTTTCTTCTCTTTTTTTTGTTGCTTTTTAAAATTTCCTACAAAACATCAAATAGACACACCGCATTTTGAGTGCTGTCTTCTTACACTACATTATTTTAGCGCAGCTATCAGCTCACGGACGTGTTTTTGGAGTTGCAGACAAAAGCCCCAACTCTGAAGGGAGTCACAGCTCGCTCCCGTGAGCAACGATCGTGTAGTGTGAATTGCTTATTCACCACTTGGGTGGTTAATTGTTACAGCAGACTATTAGACTAAATGTATATTAAAGATTTGGTTAGGTTCGGCTTCTGGAGCAGGATGAGTGAATTAATGACACAACAATAAGAAATTGTGGTTAATACCATAAGTATATTGAAACACTGCAGTTAATGGCAAGGCAATCGTGTCAAACATCTCTGTGTGTCACACTGGACTTAATCTCCACGATTCGTGTGCGATGCAAATTTTGTACCACTCTGGCAGTACAATAATCAATGTTCATCCAAGGAAATTTCAATCAGTCTTCGCTAGCAAACTTCATGGGTTCTGGCTCGCCATCTTTGGGATTAACAGGTCCAATTCAATGTCCAAACAAAATATCCAAATGGAAACAAAACCAAAATAACAAAAGCAATCTGACCTGTGTAGTTGGGAAGCATTCTATTAGAATCTCTTCAGTCAATTAACTTTAATTGACATTCACTAGCACATAGCATAGCATCAAAAAACGAGTTCAAAATATCCAAGATATTAACACAAAACACATACAAAAAACAATATACAATTGGTAGTAGTGCTCTCTTACCAAAGAGTAAGCTATATTAAATGCTTTTCTCTCGATGCACCAACAACAACAAAGTATTACGAGGCAGCTACGGTCAGAAATGCACAATAAGCATGTGCATAGCATATATATATATACACTGTATATTTGTATATATGTGTATATATATAAATATATATATATATATATATATATATATATATGTATGTATGTATGTATGCATGTATATGTGTGTGTATGCTATTATGCTATACAATAGCATATGTGACCATGTTACAATTGAGCAAATCTACTACAGCAAATATTTTAGGTCAAACCTGATAATGTAGGCCTACATCTCTCCTTTGTCCAAGACCAAGCCATTCTGACATCATACTATAGATATTAACATACAAAGGTTATGCTCGCTTTTAATACATAGAATTTCTGTGCTCCCATGTTTTTGGCTGTGCTACTACATTTTGTGCCTGCTCCTTAGGAGCACGTGTGCTCCTTGGGAAAAAAGTCAGTGTAGAGCCCTGATTGTATATGGTGCATAGTCAGGATTGGCTTGGTCAGGCTCTGTAGTTTGGGTTTAAACATATCAGTGTAGACATGAGTACAGTGTGTCTGATATGATCATGTGTGACTTTTCATAAAATAAGAGGCTATAGGTTTGCTCAAATTGGCTACTGTATAGATGTATTAATCTATGTATTAATGCTAGAAATTCTAAAGTATAATATGTCTATACTTAATGTGGTATTGACATAGAACTGTTACATAATGGTATTGAAGGTAGAGCAAGCAAGCAAAGTGTATTTATATAGCACTTTAAAAATACAAAAAGTAGTCACAAAGCAGGGACGTGCGGTGAGTCATAAGTCAGGGTAGGCAGGGGAACATGTGCCCCCCCCCCCTTCCCTGTTCATGTTCCCCTGCACTCACCTTAAGAAAATAGTCGCCTCTCTGGAGATCAGTGGTGCGTTCCGGTGCTTTTGCCCGGCTTCGAGGCTCTTCTGGCGGGGGCTGGCTAGTGTGGTGACACGTGACACGCTGGCAGGCCCGGGGGACTTGGGAGACCCAGCCTGGCCCCGGGGATCCGTGCCTGGGCCGTGCAGTAGCGTGCCAAAGGAACCGGAGAACTGGCAAATGAGCGATTCTCGGCGCGCGCCCGCCTCTCTCGCCACCTTGCAGCGGCTGTGATGTTCCTATAAATAGGGGACCGGGCCTATTCTGTAGAAAAGAGTCCGGGGAACACGGCTGTCTTGGTCCCGAGGCTGTGGCTCAATCGGGCCGGCAATCGAAGCCTGCGCAAGACGGGGCAAAAGTGGCAAAAATATCTCCGTGGAGGCGAGAGATCGGCGGTGCTCTCTCGCCGCCTTGCAGCGGCTGTGATGTTCCTATAAATAGGGGACCGGGCCTAGTCTGTAGAAAAGAGTCCGGGGAACACGGCTGTCTTGGTCCCGTGGCTGTGGCTCAATCGGGCCGGCAATCGAAGCCTGCGCAAGACGGGGCAAAAGTGGCGAAAATATCTCCGTGGAGGCGAGAGATCAGCGGTGCTTGCCCGCCTCTCTCGCCGCCTTGCAGCGGCTGTGATGTTCCTATAAATAGGGGACCGGGCCTATGCTGTAGAAAAGAGTCCGGGGAACATCTAGAGCCATATCGATTCTTGTACTTCCGAAAATCTTAAGAGAAATTTGACTTTGAATATGTGATGACAATTTAGCATGCTTCTTGATAGCTTGTGGTAGCTTTTTCAAGTCAGTGTAGCCAGTAACCAAGCGCAGACATAGAAAGCAGAACAACCGACTAGCTACAGAGCAGCCACATAGCCACTCGATTTTTACATACTTAATTTTCTGCCCCTTACACTGTTGTAATTCAGGAAGATCAGGTGTTGGTCTACCTATTGTCAGAATTTTATTCTTTTCCTCAAAAGATAATCTGGAAAACAGTTTCAACTGCTGCGACAACGCCTTTGGCACATCCATAGCTTGTTAGGCTTTTCAAACAAGTGTAGCGGCAGCTGAGCAACAGTTACAGTAGTGATACTAACACATTTGATTGACAGGGAGCAGCATAACCACGCCCTCATCAAGCCGATTCTGGGCCATAGAATTATTACGATGCCTGTAACCATGGCAACGCGGCCTACGCATGCGTAGCCCTGCGCCAACCCAATAGAATGAAAGCAGCCAAGGTAGGCATGCCTGCCCTGGGTACGATCCCGTACGATTGGTGCTTTAGTGAGGAGCCGATCAGAGCCGAACAGTCAGAGCCAGAAAACTTTAGAGAGAACGAGAGTAGTGAGAGCGATTGAGCCAATAGAAATGTTTATCACCTACGTCACCATATTAAAAAAAAACGAAACGAGAAAGCTCCAGAGCACAAACTGCAGTAGATTACGGGAATATTAAAACAACTAAGTCGATCAAAATTTTTTAATGTTTTGAGTAATATAAAGTATATCTGACAAATTATTAATTCCATCAGAAAAAATATTTATTTGGCATAAAATAAAATGTCGATTTTTTTATTGAAAATCAGTATTATCCCAGGGTAGGCTCTGCCTACCTTGCCTACCCTGACGGCACGTCCCTGTCACAGAGTGCTGTACAGAAAAATAAATATAATGCTTGAAATGTACAGCACATTTAAGACACAAAATAAAACAATAAAATCAACATAAAATACAAATAAAAAAATGTCAGTCGGTTTTCGAAAGACAAAGAACAGGTTGGTTTTTTGGAGAGATTTAAAAACGGACAGTGAAGAAGCCTTTCTGATAGTGAA
Organism: Forbesichthys agassizii; assembly: GCA_026546735.1. Classification (NCBI taxonomy): domain Eukaryota; kingdom Metazoa; phylum Chordata; class Actinopteri; order Percopsiformes; family Amblyopsidae; genus Forbesichthys; species Forbesichthys agassizii. Next base: position 7,657 of record JAODLL010005314.1, read on the forward strand.
AAATCACACAGGCTTGAGCATACCAATTTTTAGTATAGAAAATGCACATTATGTTCTTATAACTTACTGTTTATATTGATAAGCATATAAACAATGTACAGACTTAAAGAATAATGGTAATTGGCCAGGAAAAATGCCATCGGTGCATCCACAGGTAAAGGCAGGGTTAGCCATTCATGCTAACTTCGAGCTCAATTCAAAACAGTATCGCTCCGCATAACACATAGAAATGCATTGCATAGCAAATCGTAGTATTACGGCTTTGTTGATACGAGTGGTGTTCACCACTTTGTTTATGTTACTATTTACGTAGCCAGGACTGTGTATAAGTGACAGATTCTTATTTCAACATGCACAGACAAGCTAGCAAAATGCAAGCAAATATTTGTTGAATTTGACAAGAAGTATATTAGCTTACATTTAGCTTACAATAGCTGACTTTAACTTTAACAGGTTATTAAAAACGTTTGTTCTTGGTTGTAGTCTGTTATGCTATGGAGAAAAAGTGTTTCATAGCTCATGCTGTCTGAAGAGTGTGGTGTACTGTTGTACTGAAAGAACCCAGTAGCTGAATAGCCACTATTCTGTAGTGAATGTAGAGTGTCTAAATATCTGTGTGAACACTTGCCTGAGAACCGAGGGCTGATGTCTAAACCATAGTTAAACATTGTTTTAAGAGTGATGATCTGTAGGCCACCCTATGTCTCTGACAGGTATTTCTAATGTCCACATGTGCAGGATATGTACCATATTTGCTTGAGTTCACATGTACTGTAACCGTGGCTCCGAAAGTGACTGAAAGGAGAGTTATGTGTCTTGAATATTGATCAGCCAGAGCTTTGTAAAAGAGACTTTAAGAAGTCTGGGATGCTGGGTTCCTCCTTACGTGGAACAGAATACGCTATGGCTTAGACCAGGCCTGGGCAAAGTCAGGCCCGGGGGCCGGATGCGGGCCCTTTAAGACATTCTACCCGGCCCGCCCGGTACATCAAACATTTAAAAAATAATACAAAATATAATTACTTGACAAGCTCTGCAGAATGTTACTTTATTTACTGCTGAGTAAAAAAAATTACATAGTTAAAGTTAACTGTAATATTTGATTATGAAAATGGTGTATAGAAATAGCCTCTATATGCATACATATGAAAGTTAATGAATTTAAGTGTGGCCCGCAAAGTTCTCTGACATTTTCAATGTGGCCCTCAAGTAAAAATAATTGCCCACCCCTGGCTTAGACTATGTAAGTGACAGAGGCCATTCTCAACTGACTTTTGCAGTCAGTCACTTTTTGGATGGGATTATCCCAAGTATAACTAATAATAATACATTTTATTTATAGGCGCCTTTCAAAGCACCCATTGTCACCTTACAAGACAAAAGTAAATAACAATGTGACAATAATAAAATAAAAAAACAATAATACAGTCTATAAAATCAGTAAGGTTCTAAAATCTGCATCTGCAATCAACTTCGCATATTCAGAATTCTTTCAAGAATGTTCTTAATTCTTCTTTTAACTCATACAGTTGGCCCAAAACCTACCCCTGTGAAAGCCAGTGGATGTCTGTGTAGCAGAAAGCTATGATGTTCTGCTCCAATTTCCTTGCATTGAATTGAAAACAGACATGTCTTTAGCGGTTGCGCCTTGATGAAATTAACAATGTTCATTGCTCTGTCCAGGACATCTGAAAGTTATTCTGGCAGCGTCTTTGCCTCTCTGTGAAGGAAAGTGGGATGAATCCCTTGGTACTACCAGTCATGGCACCAGGTCATGGTATCAGGGCAGATAATGATAGTTGTTCCAACTTAAACCCCCCTGTTCAAGGTACTCTGTAATAAATCTCCAGTTGTTTTGTTAGGCATTGGTTTGAAAAAACTATCCCTGGTTTGGCCCCATCTATTGATCGAATATTTGCCAAAAGCTGAGAGCACTGAACTAATGTCTGTTGATTTGTCAACTTGTAATGAAGATTTTCCACTAGCTCTGACTTTTTCCAAAACCATGTCTTAAATATCTGCAGTCATTAACCTGTCTTCCAATTGTAGAGTCTGACAATGGAACCGTCACAATTTCTTCTGCTGCTTGTGGGCCCCTAGCATTTTGTTAACAATTACGGTACATGCAGGCAATAAATGCAGTTAATTTACCATATACGATTGACTGACTAACTCTCTGTGTCGAGGCCACTGGGGCAATTGACATTGATGAGCTTTTAATATACATTTTCTGTGGCCAGTTTAACCTTTCAGAACCCCCACCACCACCACATTTACATTCCCTCCTGCCCTTCGTTACTTCCATGTAAACTCTACTCATTGGGGCATATGGAGATAGTCTTGTGTAACTCTATCTAGAACCAGTTCCATCTAGTCCACAGGCTTGCCTGAGTGAGTGAGTGAGTGTGTGGGGAAGGGGCGGGGGGGTGGTTGTTAGTGTGAGCGACATGCTGTAGCTTCTGTCTGGATCAGGCCTGTTTGTACTACCAGTGTTAAATAAGACACGAGGACCACCTCACTCAACCGGATCAGAGTTTCCCTGTCTGTTATTCTGTTGGCCTGTTTGTCTCATTTGATGGTTGTTTTTTAAAACTACTGTATATTGTGAAAATTTAAATTTCGTTTTATTAATAAAATAATAATTTCTTGCTGGATATTTGTTTACCTACACAAAATGTGTTTAGCCTAAATAAATATAGTGGACCGAAAGATATGATTAAATTAAAACAGTTTCCAAATCATATAGCTGTGTTGTCCTGTCATTAACACACACTAATGACACACAATAACAACAGTTTTTGAATCCTAATCTATAGAAGCAATTTTCTTGTTTTTGACATAAAGTACATCACATTTCTGATTTAAAGGTATAGTCAGTGATTAGAGAGTATACAACTGCGGTTAATGTCATCAAACCAATCTGACAGCTATTAATTAGTATCAAAAAGATATTAAT
>JAODLL010005316.1:0-10611 GCA_026546735.1 Forbesichthys agassizii
TCTTCAGGGAGGGCGCTCAGGAGGACATCCATTTCATCCAGGAAGTTCTTGAGCTGGCCTGGGGGACGGTAGATGACCACGATTGAGAGTTTAGCAGGGCGGGTGACTGAGACAGCGTAGAACTCAAAGGAGGATATGGACAGGTGAGGAAGAGGGAGAGCACAGTAGGTCCATTTTTGAGAGATGAGAACTCCTGTTCCACCTCCCCGACCAGATGTCTGGGTGTGTGGGAGAATGAGTATGCAGCTGAAAGGGCCGCTAGAGTGGCCGTGTTGGTTGGAGTGATCCAAGTTTCTGTCAAGGCCAGGAAATGTAGACTGAAAGGATGCATAGGCCGAGATGGTCTCTGTTTTCTTGACAGCCGACTGGCAGTTCCAGAGGCCGCAGGCTGCAACTAGAGCGGGGCAACTAGAGCGGGGTGGGTGAAGAAGGACGGATGGATCTCTATATTTAGGCCGCGAGCGGTGTCTGTGTGTTCTGCAAGCACAAACACATGATAATAGTTAATATAAAAATGTCGGTGGGGTACTTGACTCCTTCGGGTGACTTCCTTGTCTTAGTGCATTCACTGTGTGCATGCACTGGCGCTATAAAGCTAGCTAGCTACACAAATAGCGCTGAACAGAAAGTCTGAGTTGAGGCTCCTCCCCTGTCTATAAAGCTCAGTTTCAGGAGAGCAATAGAAACTCACTGACTGGCCTGGCTATAGGCCTGCTAACTGGCTATAGGCCTGCTAACTGCTTGCAATTAGGCTAACTTACACAGCTGATGGCCTCTGAGGCAGAAACCAGCTTGGCTAAGTCAGTGCTAGGCAAAAACAACAGAAGTGATAGCAGCTAATTCTATACAGAATATTAGAATATACTTACAAAATACTTGGAAGTCAGACACAGTTTAAACCAGCAGACAGAGTGTACTCTAAGAGGTGTAACTAAGAGGTTCCTTATTGGACCCCCAATGGATCCCTATTGGTTCCCTAATGGTTCCTTAATGGTTCCTCATTGGTTCTCCAAGAACAAGGCCCAGCTCTCATTAACAGACAGTGTGCTGAAAGGCTTGCAGAGAGGCTTGGGCAGTCTGAAACCTTCTTCTAACTCTGTTAGTGAACCTCTGATGGAGGCCAAAAGACCATGGCGCCACCCAGTGGCGGCGTGTTTCATAAATAAATAGTTTAAATTGTTGGTTAGCTTCCTTCCACCCTTACCACCTCCCAGCATATCTCTAGGTAGCAGCTGTCATTGTGATGATCCACAGTCATGTTGTAGCTCAGACAGCTCCCCCTACAGGCAGCTAGAGCTAGAGCATCAGTGAGCCCCTCATGTCACTTTGCCCTTTTCTGATTGGTGATGTAATGGTCTCTAAACCAACCAGGCTGTGGATGTGATCCTGATTTGATGTCCTCTTCTTGATGTCTCCCTGCGGCACTCTGTTCACCTCCATCACCTTTCACCCCGAGCTCAGAATCATCCGTCATAACTTCAGCTTTTCATAGGCAAAGCAAACATTTAGCACGCCTCATTACTGCTTCATTGTCTTGCTCACAAACCACGCCATCGCACAGCCACCGTACGACAGCTTTTGAATGCTTGTCAGGTACGCTATGCTTTCACGTATCTACAGTGAGGAGCCATTGTGCCGTATTACTATCATATCATGCGTGGGCGTGACCCAGTCGATATTTGATCTCACTAATGAAAGCACAAGTTAGTGTATAGGCACAGTGTGTAGACAGTTAGTGTAGATAGAGTTAGTGTGTAGACAGTTAGTGTGTAGATAGAGTTAGTGTGTAGATAGTTAGTGTGTAGCCAGTTAGTGTAGCCAGTTAGTGTGTAGATAGTTAGTGAGGAGACAGTGTGGAGACAGTTAGATAAATAACAACAAATTATCCATCTCGGCCTCCATGACATCAGGCGGCCATCTTAGGTCACGGTCAACCACCGCTGATCAAGACCAGGCGGCCAAAAGCCCCAGACCCCCCGGGCTTCCCTCTGCTTTCTCTTCGCCTCAATGCAGGAGAGATGAGTCAGTGATTACTGACCTCCCACTTGGTCCGGGCCCCCCCGGGAGACCCTGGGCTCTGGTCTGACAGGTGAGTTCCTCGTCCACAGCTGATTGCAGCTCTTCTCTGATGTCGCCCAGTGGAGCGTGACGCGTCATCAGGCTTTATAGGAGCCGTCCGGGCCCAGACCTGAAGCCTGGGAGTCTGTGCCCATGACAGAGCTATTTGCTCTGCTGCAGGTTAATGAACCAGAGGGAGGCTAGAGAGCAGCTAGTCTGTCCTACTGCTGCTAGTGACATCTGCACTGTATATACACACACACACACACACATGCACACACAACACACACACACACATGTATGAACATCAACACATGCACACACATGCACACGCACATGTATGAACATCAACACATGCACAGACACACACACATACACACTCACGCACATCTATGAACATCCACACACACACACACACACACATGCACACACACACACATGCACACACATGTGCACGCACATGTATAAACATCCACACACACACACACACACTAGGGGTGGACGATATTGATAAAATGTGATGCAATATCAATATTTATTTCGATATTTTTAATTAAACACAAGTAACAACACAGGTTATGGGATAATTCAAACAAATATATTCATAACACATCAAAACAATACATTTTCATATTGTACTGGTACAACAACAGTAATTCCAAGATATTAGAGTTTTCTTTACCACTTTGCCCCACATTTACAACCTTGGTGTAATTTTTCACACAAATCACAACTGATGCAACAAAATACACATTTTTCACAACTCTGACACATTTTCCAATTTCTTGGATATAATACACATAAACCTAAGATAATTTGTTAATTTTACTCAGATAACCTGTTCAATATGATACAACTTAACATCAAAGTATTACCATTTCAAAATGTAATGGAAACATTACATTTGAGATGTCTATTTATTTTATTACAATGATCTATACATGGACTCTTAATTGATATAACTGCTCAAAATACTAAGTAACTGTTGCATTACTCTCAAAGTATTGTATTATGGAAACTGACAAACAATATTCCAGGTTTAGATTATACAGTTAAAGTTTCAGGATGAGGAGATCAATTGACATCATGAACCAACTACATTGTAATATTTAATTATCATTGTTTACAGTTTTAGACACTGTTTCTATGGTCCCATGTACTGTAACACTTGTCCAGAGCATGTTTTGAGATTTGACAGTCGCATTACTATATATATATGCAGGCCCTTGATTATTCATTTGACATTATATAGTAAGTATATACTGTATTGAAATGAGTGGTCTGCACCTACTACACATAGTGAGTGGTACTGTAACATGGAGCTGGCAGGTGAGACAGGTCACAACAGAGGTCAAACAGTAGGTGGAAGAAGATGATGTGGCGGTCCAAGGAATAGCAGGGGACAAGTCTTCCTTCTGAGAGGTGGTCATGGGCCTCGTCATATAAGGGCTTAGGCCATGGATGACACATACAATGACATCACAGCAGACCAGTGTCAGGCCTGAATCCACATACCAAGATGCTACAGTTACATTTGGCTAATGAAAATCTACTGTCATGGTAGAAGCTGTGGCTACTTCAATTACAACACAGAGTTGATGGAAATATAGAATCAATACTTTGTTGTGCTTTTTACAGTAAGCCAGGTGATGAATGCTATGCAGTTTTTTTTGTAGTTAATTATCTTTGCTTTGATTGAAAAGACAAAACAAAACAAAATGTATTGTATTTCATAAAAATGTCATTATGTCGTTAGCTTCCACAACCACACATCTTACTTGTCTGTCAAGTCAAGCACAATGGACGCATCTCTCCACTGAATACATTGAATATTGCTTCCTGCAACATTTTCAATATGATATTGCACAATGTGATATTGCCATAATGATACTGAGTCGAAATATTGTGCACAATGGCATTCCAGCCTGACACCTTTAAAGCTGTGTGTGTGTGTGTGTGTGTGTGTGTGTGTGTGTGTGCATGTGTGCGTGTGCGTGCGTGTGTGTGTGTACAGTTAAGATAAGAGGTGTGAGTTATCCCCCAAGAGAGAATGTGTTACACCTATACTAAATGTTCCTGTTCCAGACAGAGGTTATGGTTGGAGGTTGAAGGTTCTATTCCCTCAGGGACCACCCAAAGAAGATATTAATGCACTCATGGTCCTGCAATGTGCCCTAGATTATCCAGGCCCACATATCTGTGATGTTAGCATTCGCTTCTCAGTTTAGGGCCCAGAACAGTCTGATTATCTTTGCTGAGGACATCACCAGACCCTTTGAAGAGAGGGAGTGATGCAATGCAGCAAGCAGCAACTTATTTTCTCTAGAAATCATCGCGTCTCCAATGTGAGCCTGCAGCGTCTAAAGGAGGACATAACCAGTCTAATCTGTTCTTGTCTTGTTATTTCAAACTCCGGTCTTCAGACCAGTGCAGCAGCAATCGAGGGAGCTGGGCTGAACCCCAGAACTGGTAACTGACTGGTGCTCTAGGAGCAGTTTAGTTTAAGTCTGGAGTCTTGCGTTGTTGTTACAGCACCGATGGATACACTCCCCCAGGAATTCTGCCAAACATTTCATCATCTCCTATTGAACATTTGGCCTGAGGCGTGAAATAGAAGGAACGTAAATATCAATAGTATGGAATGCATTTATAAAGCGCATTTCTACTCTATTCAAACCCACACACATGCTGTTCACAGGGCCACGTTTGAGCCCGAGCCAGGGGTTTGGGACCACTGCTGTTGGTGTCAGCGTTGTGTCTGCCTGTCGTTAGAAGTGCATCATGGGTTACCTGGAGTTAGCAGCTAACCTGGAGCTAGCCTTGAGCTAACCTGGAGCTAGAAGCTAGCCTGGAGCTAAGAGCCAACCTGGGGCTAGGAGCTAGCCCGTGGCTAGGAGCTAACCTGGGGCTATCAGCAAGCCTGGAGCTCGCCTGGAGCTAGGAGTTACCCTGGGGCTAGCATCTAACCTGGGCCTAGCAGTTAGCATGGAGCTAGCAGATAGCTTGCAGCTAGCCTGCAGTTAGCCTGGAGCTAGGAGCTAATTTGGGACTAAGAGCTAACATGGGGCTAACCTGGAACTAGCAGTTAGCCTATGAGAGGTGTAGGGGAGGGGTAGAGAACAGTGTGAGCCTATGAGAGGTGTAGGGGAGGGGTAGAGAACAGTATGAGCCTATGAGAGGTGTAGGGGTAGGGGTATAATGTGTCAGGCTTCTGTTTATTTATTGGAATATACTTTAAAAGACAATAAAATAATAGTTGAGAATATGCACATTTTTGACCCCATTATGGACCTCACTTTAGTGGAGTCATCAAGTCTCCATGGAATCGATCCAACGGCGGCGTTTGTGCGGTCTGAGACGCACACAATCCATTTTAAATCCACCGCACTTAAAAGTGCTTTTAGAGGAGCATAACTCTTGCAAGGTAGTGTTTTGATCAAACCTTGTTTATGCTGAGAACACATCCTTTCTCCGAGCGTTTTCACGCCGGAGTATGGAATGACATTTATCTCCATCAGAGACAAATCTCTCTGAAGCCAAGGTCTTAACTCAGACAGCAAGCATGAGTCTTAACTATGAGCCTACACACTGACATAATGTACACCAGATTAGGTTGTATTTAGTGTCATTATCTAGCCGACTTTATAATGACCTTTATTTATAAGTACAAAACAAGAGTACAACATTCTTTACTGGTGTATTGGTGGATTCCAATTTGTGAAACTTCTGGATTTGTGTCAGTCATTTTTATTATTATTATTATTATTATTAATATTATTCCTCACCTGCAGCAACTGGCTGTGCTGCTTAGACACACATTCCAGTTGGTCTACCTAAATGTTTATCATAGCACACATGCCTTCAGACCGCTCCCTCCCTTATGAAGCATTGCACATCGCGTTACACAACAGCTGTCTGGTCCACCGGTCAGGTCGACTGATGTTTCCCACAATGCCCGGCTATATGTGGTAAATTATGCTTTCTATGCAGCACGTTACTGGAGTCACCTGATGGTAATCATGGTGAGGAACGCCTTCTGACCTTTCCACATATCAGTAACACAGCTGAGAGAACTCCATGACTTCACGACTACAATGTGCTCCACTAATAAAGTTCTCTTGATCTCCATCGATGTTTATTTGATGTTTTCATGGCTTTGATGGGATGATAATTCAGATCAGCAGCTTGGATCCCACAGACCACTCTTGCCTGTAAATAGTTGTCGATCACCTCGACAATGTGCCATAAATCTAGTCTCACAGGATCGTTCTTATCAAAATATTTTGCTCTCGACTTTCATCAAAATATTGCAGTAACCTAGGATTCTGTCAAAACAGTGTGGGTGCAGGGCGGTGACCTGAGGCTGGGCTGCGTCACGCGTTAGCGGCTGTTATGCTCCACAAAGGTGGGCCTGATTGTGAGCAGGGCTGGCTGCACTGCTCGCCCCAGACATGACGTAGAACCAGAGCCCTGGTGGAGCAGCGGGGCCGCACCGTGTGAGGACATCGCTGAGCAATGCTCCACCTGCAAGCCCTCTTACACCATGCTCTCCCCCTCTCTCTCCCTATCTCTCCCTCTCCCCCTCTCTCTTCCTCCCTCTCTACATCCCCTTCTCTCTCTCTACCCCTCCTCTCTTACCAGCCAGACTGTCTCCACACCTCTGCTGCTGTTGAGGATTCCTTGGCGATTGAATCAACACAGGTGGGATGCCACTGTGACAGGGAAGTGAAATATCCCTGTATGTTGTATAAACATTACTTCATACTGTTAGTCGCTGTGCCTGCCATCAAGAGACATGGGTCTGCATACGTCCAGAAGCATTAGTACGCTTCACACGAAGCATCACCTCTGAATGAATGAACGAGTTATGAATGTTAAATTGGAAGGGTCGGGATATGCCACATGTATTATTCAGCCAGGGGTTAAATGCCTTTCTGAAGGGAACATTACAGTGTTGATTCAGAGAGACATGTTACTTCTCTTCTCCAGTCATGAACACCCTGACACGCCTGTCATCACACCTAAGCCATGCCCGTAGCTATCATACGACGCTGATTGGTCAATTCAGTTGTTACTCGGATTTCAAGCTCTGGCAAGGATTTAATAACCTGACATGTCAGATGGATGGATTGTTGTCACACATCCATAGAGAGCTGTATATGTAAACAGTTTGTAAAGCGCAGGTACTTTCAAAACATACTTTGCAATTGATTGGATGAACCATCTGAGAACATTTTTTTTTAAAGTCCTATCCTGCCTGAAAAAATACATTTTAGATTATCTAATATAAAATGTAAAATCATCTAATATAATTATATAATATAATGTGAAAAGGTAGGCTGTACAGCCTTTTCAGATTGCAATGTGATTAAGGGCTATATAAATAAAATTGACTTGACTTGACGTAGACAGGGCTGTGTAGAAGTATTGGGTTATTTTTTTCAGCACGCACAGAAAACGGTATTAGGTGACTCTGACAAAAACGTATTACAATCTCCTAAAAATCGCCTATTGTACCTTTAATAATGTTGAGATTGAAACACCTTCAATTCAAATAAGATACCCTCAGCAGACACACAAGGCCTGTGATTGGACAAAGCGCACACCGAGTGAACTGTCCATGAAAACCTGGACCCACTTGATCTCAATCTCGCCCCCTGTGGCCCAACGTAGGAACTAAACAATGCGTTCAATCACACTGAAGTTTACTGGGGTGGTCTGTGATCACGCAGCACGTCACGGCTCCTCTCTGCGGCTGTCTCGCAGAACAAACATGCAAACTCAGACGGCCAATTACTCACAATCTGTACAGCCAAATCCACATTTACAAATTGCTGGTTGTTGTTGAATCTACTGCTCAGCCCTCTCTCTCTCTCTCTCTCTCTCTCTCTCTCTCTCTCTCTCTCAGGGCAATACATCATTGCATTGTGGCAGATAGTGCTTGACGCGACTTTTTGGGATCTGATTAATGAGTGTAGCTGGAGTCCTGGTGGAAAGTCCCTCTCAGGCTGATTTAGAGGCTGCCGGTATGCTCTCCCCGTGTCTCCCCGTGTCTCCCAGTGTCTCCCTGAGTCTCCCTGAGTCTCTCTGTGTCTCCCTGTGTGTCCCTGAGTCTCCCTGTGTGTCCATCTGTCTTTCTGTGTCTCCCTGAGTCTCCCTGAGTGTCCGTCTGTCTCTGTGTTTCCTGGCTACAGACGCTTGCTTGGAGACAGAAGCTCTTGTGTGGCTTTAAACGCTGTTCTAAAGCTGTGATTCACTGCATGTTGGCGTGGTTTAGAGACAAACTCCCCCAACAGCCCTGTCTATTCCTTGTGTGGCCTGATGTGCTCACACTGTACAGATGGTTGTACACCTGCGCTGTGATTGGTCAGCCGGTCCAGTGCACAGAGAAGGCAAGCTGTGCTCTCTCAAAAATCCAATTGGTGCGTTGCTATCCTGCATTCTCTCCATATTTGTATCAGAACACATTTTACCCTGGACATCTGCCAGTTTGTGTGTTATTACTGTTATGCTTGCAGGTATTGTATTTACCTAGCACCAGCACTTTCGTAAGTATAGAAATATGTCGTTTTGGGCGGGGTTCTTCTACACAGGGTATAGCTGGTACAAGCAGTATTACACTCAGACCTTGAGCAGAAGTGGCACCAGCTACACGACCCTTGAACTGCTATTGTTGAGGACCCACAGGAACTCAACCCTGCTGCTTGTCAACACTATGCAGCCAGGAGATCGATATCTTGCTCAAGGAGGCTGCCAGATTAACGCTTTAATGGCTATTAATGAATCGCATATTTGTTCAAAATGTAACCTAAATGTTAACTAAGTGTTATATTTTTATAACAAGATGCCAGCTTTAAGCACTTGTATTTATATTACAAATAAATAAATACAAACATTTGCAGCCCTAATCCATGCTGAGGCCATGCTCATGACCTGGTGGTGAACACCCAGACCACTAGACTATCCTGCATGAAAGCATGTGTTTTATATGATCGAATCTGAAATATATATTCATCTAATATAATCTACAATAATAAAATCTCAAGGTAAACAGCATCTATGCTAAAGCTCTTGTGTAATACTGTAACAAAGATCGTACACTGTCATTCCACAGGTAGATGAGGAGAAGAAGAAGATGTATTTATAAAGAGTTGTTCTCAATAGTAACTGAGTGATACAAATAAAAGTTAATACAGCCAGTAATAAAACAATCATTGTAACTGGACATCCTAGAACAGAACGGGAAAATCACGGGAGAAATACCAGGGTAAAGTACCCGTAAAATACCGTGTAAAAACACACACACACACATGAAATGACACCAAAACATCTTACCCTAATGCCTGCCTGAACAAATGAGACAAACATTGGTGTTGTTGGTTGGTAGGATGAGCTTCATTTGCAGTGTCTTTGAGACGAGCAGGCGTAACCGTGGAGACCTAAGACCTGACAGCTGTGTATGAGAACACCAACTACACAGGAGCATTACAAGATTATGCCATCTTTGATGTCACATTCGCACACCGCAGGCTTGTTGAATGGTCGTTGAGGACACCTTCTGCAAGCCTGCCCACCTGCTGACCCTGTTGTTCTTTGTGAAGCCTGCTCCTCTTCACCAGGCGTGTGATAGATATCGTCCTCAACCGTGTGAGTGTGGAATTTCCCAACGGAGACAATTCTATTATGACAGAATATTATTAAGCCACAGGATTGGTCTTGGACAAGGTGCAGTCAATTTGCCAGGTGATTCAGCTGTTACAATAATAAACATTGACATTCCATTCTTTATCTTGTTATCTAGAATTTCACACTACCTGTCAAAATGATCAAGCAAGGTCTAGGATTGCGCTTTACAGTATATTATTATAGAAATTAATCTAACAAACAAAATGAATAAACATCCGCATATAAAAAAAACCCAAATATTCTTACTATAAAGGTATTCAAACGCTTTTCTTATTCTCAGTATGCTACTGCTGCCTGCACTATGGTCTCTGAACTGATATGCTGTGTAATTGTTATATGAAACATTTACGAGATTTAATCACCACGTCTTCAAGACAAGGGAGGGTCAGGAACCACTTTCTGTCTGAGCGATAAACCCATCTCTAGCACACAGGTGAAATGCGATGGCTTCCAAACCAAACCAAACCACAGCTGGTCCAAACCAGGTGGAATGTCAATGTTCCTGCACAACATTGTGTACATTGCTTGTAGCTTTAGCTGATAATATATATATAAATATGTCTGCTTCAGACTCAAAGGACATACTTTGACTCCCAGGAATGTTAGATCAACTCAGAACAATCATTAAGAAAAGCTATAGTCTGCCCTCCAACGCATCCTGGGATGTGAATCCAGGCCTGAAACTTCTGTGATCTGATAACATTGCATGCATATTCAATAGCTTAAGACCTTCTCTACTGCAAGTGGTGTCAATGGATCTCTTATTCCTGAAACCTTCATGAACTAATGCATGTTGTCAGCTTCCATAAAACTATGAGTTACTCTAAGAGCTACTTGTCATATCCAAGCAACAGGTTTGGAGTTTGT
>JAODLL010005317.1:0-10611 GCA_026546735.1 Forbesichthys agassizii
TACACATTTACACACATATGTGCATATACAAATATTTATTATTTGTATCATTTTTATGTAACATTGTCTATAGTTATAATAGTTCCATAGTGCAGGACAAAAACCAACAGTGAAGTAAAATATATCAGATTTACAGTACTTTCCTGTCTCTTTACATGTACGGTAACTTTTATTTGGTGTACAGGAGGAAATGGAAAAAATCTCAGAGTGGCAAATATTTGAAGACTGAGAAATCTGATTTACAACTTCTATTTCTCTTGTCTGTGGGAAATTAATTTACAGCTTTTTTTATATACTTCTGACTGTAAAAGCAGCTTTGTTGAGGGAATGGTCTTTGAGCATCACAGAGAAAACAAGCTAATCTAATCATAAAGCTTTAACATTCACTGTAGGAAAGATAAGGGTATTATATATTATATCTTTAAAACCTCATTCTATCTAGCTTGTGACCTGAGAAAATTAAATTATCAGCACCGAAGTCAATGCTAATTGGCGAAAAGAGGGATTTTATTTCTATGTATTGCATGTCAGCACCGGCCACACAGAACATCAAAGGCTTAATCAGACTGCCTACTTCTTAATTCACTTTGACAGATGTGGAAGAAACATCGAGAAATCGAAGACTGACTTATGCTTAGGAAGAAACGAATAGTGAACAATGAACACAGAATAAAAAGAAAAGTCTAAAGAGAAAAGTAATGTGGACAATACAGTGAGACATACAGTATATATATGGAACTTTACATCAGACTGAATAGAGTTTTAATAAGGTTTGCATTCTTTTCACACATGCTCTAGTAGTTCCAGATGAAACATGCTAATGATAACCTTGGACCTCATACGTGTATAATGGGAACAGTATAGCAGATGTGTGAGAAAAATAATTAACTGATGGATATGTACAGCATAAATATGACAGATGCATATAGCAAACTGACAAGTGTTAAACAAATTGTGTTTTATTAAACTGTAGTTTAATTAAATGTGACATTTTCTTAGAGGTCTTAATGAGTGCTTATGAACCTAATGTTTTGTGTCACCGATACAGGTTGTACTAGTGTGGTTTAAAGTAATAGGTAAATACAGACGTTTGAACACTTTTCTTTTTTATATATATTCTAAGAAGACATTTAACTCAATCAAATTGAATATGCCGTTTTCTTTATACTATTATGTTTTAATTGAAAGGTGGTTGAGAAATGGATGTTGTTATTGAGGTGTGTTCTTTGTTTTCCGTAGGTCTGGCCATGTGTGTATGTGTGGCGTGTGGTGTGTGTGAGGCCCATGAAGCAAGTTATTTTTGTGTGAGATGTCTTAAATTACATCTATAGTGCAGAAAGTCATATAGAACCACTTTACGTATCTGTGGTACGTTTGTCCTGACCGCCTGACCTCATCCCACTGTGTAGTATTAAGCCAAGACAGCATCATCCACACTTAATGCAAGTCAGTTTATATAATGCAATTATTATGATAGTGTCTAATGCTAACGTAAGTGACCAAATTTTGCCATAGTGAACTAAGGCCTCCAATCATGCGCATCAAACGCAATGTGCCTCTTTTCCGTAAAGCTAAACAAAATGGAAGTGGGAGAAAACCGGGCCTTCTTGATCTAATTGCTCTCAGCAGAAAGTAAACAGTTATTAACATCTGACAAGAAGCAGGCAGGGATTTCCGAGGCTTGGGGGAGGGGCCAATGGAGGCAAATGAGGAACGAGGGAGGGAAAAAGAGAGCAAAACACGAGAAGGAAAGAAGACCACATTGCTTTTTTAGTTAGTTCCACTTTATTCGCACCTTTAAACAATTTAGTATTGTCTTCTCTTTTTTTCCTTAACCTCCTTCCACAGTTCCTTTTCTTAAAGGAATTACTCATATTGTCCTCCTGTTCTCTCTCTCTCTCTCTCTCTCTCTCTCTCTCTCTCTCTCTCTCTCTCTCACTCACACACATTTCTCTCTGAATAATTTACAGCAACAGGGGAGAGTGGAAGTGCGTTTATTTTGAATGTGTTTGCGCTTTAAACAGAATGCCTAATGATTGCCGATGGGAGAGAGACTGCATTAATCCCATTTATGTGGGAGACCTTTTAGATGTACTGACATCCATGGCAGACAGGCAGGGCTTGTGCATTGCGTATGTGTGTGTGTGTGTGTGTGTGTGTGTGTGTGTGTGTGTGTGTGTGTGTGGATGCTCTTTCAACACACACATGAACGATCTCCCAACACATCTATGCAAAACACCCCCATATCACCCCTTCTACTTCTGTGTGTGTGTGTGTGTGTGTGTGTGTGTGTGTGTGTGTGTGTGTGTGTGAGAGAGACAGTGAGAGACAGAGGATCAAAACACCAACTCTCTGCATATACCTCCCCCTCGATCAAGACCAGGCCTTTGGGGCATCCCCCTGCCAGCTACATTTGATTGAAAAGCATCCTTATGAAATTCATACATCTGTGTTCTTCATATTATTTCTCCCTCTCCACTGCTGGATAGAAAGCTTTGAAAATCCTCGTATTTAAAAGGGGGCCAAAAGAAGCTCATGAAAACAATGCAGATTTACAATACCCTTCCCCTGATGCAGTGTTTTCCACTAGACCTGTTTGCCAGCTATACTCATCTCAGGAACTCTATGAGCCAACTCGGTAACCTGCGGTGTCAGTAGTTTTAAGAGTGGGTCAACCTCCCACCCTCCCACACCACCACTACCAAGTCCCAAGGGGTTCTGGGATGTTTTATTTATTTATATAGTTATTTTTATATCATATTTTTTAATATGTTTGTATTGAGCAGGTTGACAGGTATTATTTACAGGTATTGTACAGTATGTTATTCAGCTCCAATTTCTTGTGTATGTAGTATAATACATTAAACATTATACAACATACAGTACAATATTGAATTCAAAGCCACACATTTCATGCAAATGCAAAAATAAAAACCCATAAACCCCTCACATTTACTAAAATATACCAAACTCTTTCAATGTCAAGTTTTCCCTGCTGAAGGTCTATAAATGTCCAAGTGTATAATTAGATTTAGTCTCACTTAGTGTTTGCCTCTGATGGCATTCAATGTATTTCTGAACATATGGCAGCATTGCTCTGCAGGTCAGCATGTGGAAGCACAAAATTGAAAGTTAGTCTAAATTCAGATAGAAAAAAAGGAATAAATTAAATATACACCACTCTCGGTTCTTGTCTCCAACCTCCTCTCCCCTATTCTCCATCCATCTGTCGTTTCCCGTCGATGCTGGGAAAGTGTAAAAAGGGATGGAGGGGGAAAAATCGAAACATCTGACATGACTCAAAGCGACGTGCTGCTTCTGACACTTTATGTGCGCGCTTATGTAGGTGTGCTTTTATGTCTGTGCAAATGTTGGACACAATTGAACACTATTTGAAAGTACTTCCCACATATTTGTTTGTGTGTGTTTGTGCATCTATAGTATTCAGATTTCAGAGCAGAGGTCTAAGAGGGGTGGCATGCATTTCCTATGTTCGTAGGATGCATGCCTGTTTTAAAACCTCTACGACTATTAGGGGTATAGTTTTAACTAATTGTTACCCTGCTTTCTGCCTTGAAACAAAGCCCACAAGTTTGGTTCATCTTATGATAATACATGCCAGTACATTATGCTGAATGAGTCAGTCTGTAGCAGATGCTTTCATTCATCCATCCATCCTCATCCGCTTATCCGGAGTCGGGTCGTGGGAGCAGCAGCTCCAGTGTACCACCTCAACTGGCTCCGTTCGATGAAATGGAGCAGCGGCTCCACTCCGAGTTCCTCTCGGATAGCCACCCTCCGGACGCCAGCCACCCTCCTGAGAAAACCCATTTCGGACGCTTGTACCTGTGATCTAGTTCTTTCGGTCATGACCCACCCTTCGTGAACATAAGTGAGGGTAGGAACGAAAATATGCCAGGTAGATCGACAGCTTTGCCTTCTGGCTCAGCTCTCTTCATCACAACTGTTTGGTAAAGGGATTGTAATTTCGCTCCCGCTGCTATGTTTTTCCAGATAATCTCCCGCTCCAATGTCCCCTCACTCGAGAAAGTACTCGATGTACATTAACTCCTTCATTTGGGGTAAGGACTCATTCATACTCATTTAGCAGTGCTAATCATCATCCCAGCCACTTCACATTCAGTATTGGAGGTCACAGTCCGATGATGCCATCAGGACCACATCATCTGCAAAAAGCAGCGATAAAATCCCCAGGCCAACGAACCTCAACCCCTCCCCACAACAACTACGCCTCAACATCCTATCCATGAATATCACAAACAGGGTTGCTGACAAAGCGCAGCCCTGGTGGAGACCAACCTGAAACGAGTCTGACTTACTGCCGATAGTCAATACACAGCTCTTACTTTAGACCAGTGTTTCCCAATCCCGGTCCTCGGGGAACACTGTCCTGCATGTTTTAGATGTCTCTCTGCTCCAACACAGCTGACTCAAATGAATGGCTCATTATCAGGATTTTAACGAGCCATTCATTTGAGTTGGGACACACTGCTTAAGACATACATGGATTGGATTGCCCTTAAAAGGACTCCCTCCTCCCATAGTCCCGCAGCACCTCCCACAGTATGTCCCGGGGGACCCGGTCATACGCCTTCTCTAGATCCACAAAACACATGTAGACTGGAAGGGCATACTTCCAGGCCCCCTCCAGGATTCTTGCAAGATTAAAGAGCTAGATCCGTTGTTCCACGACCAGGTTGGAAACCGCATTGTTCTTCTTCAATCTGAGGTTTGACTATTGGCCGAATCCTCCTTTCCAGCATTTTAAAGTAGACATTACCAGGGAGGCTGAGAAGTGTAATACCCCTATAATTGGCACACACTCTCTGGTTCCCCTTTTTGAACAGGTGAACCACCACCCAGTTTCTTTGGGCACTGACCCAGACTTCCACACAATGTTAAAGAGGCGTGTCATCCAAGTCATCCTCTCCACAACCAGAGCTTTTAAAATTTCCAGATGGATCTCATCAATATCCTGGATTTTGCCACTGCGGAGTTGTTTGACTACCTCAGTGACTTCCACCAGGGTAAATTACAGTAATTCCCCATCAGCCTCCAACTCTGCCTCTATTATAGAGGGCATGTTAGTTGGATTCAGGAGTTCCTCAAAGTGCTCCTTCCACCACCTAATTACTTCCTCAGTTGAGGTCAACAACGTCCCATCCGTACAGCTCCCTGTTTCACCCTCCTGCAGCGGCGGACAGTTGTCCAGAAACACCTTGGTGCAGACCAAAAGCCCATGTTTTCTCCGAACTTCTCTCACACCCACTGTTTTGCCTCTTCCAAGGCAGAGACTGCAGCCCTTTAGGTCTATGGGAGACCTCATTCTTCAGTCGGACAGCTTTCCTGACCATTGGTGTCCACCACAATGTTTGAGGGTTACCGCCCCTTGAGACCACAGCTCTCCACCGCAGCTTCAGCAATGGAAGCTTTGAACATTGCCCACTCAGGTTCAATGTCCCCAACCTCCACAGAGATGCCAGAGAAGCTTATAAGCTTTATTATCGAACATGGTGTTTGTTATAGACAGTCCATGACTCGCACAGAAGTGTAACAACAAACGCCAGCTCAGGTTAAGATCAGGGAGGCCATTCCTCACAATGATACTTCTCCAGGTCTACTTTTATCCAATGAAAGTGTTATTGAGTTGATGCGTGCTAGGCCTCTCAGGGATGTTTAACCTATCATATCCTCTCCATACAGGTTAAACATATTGCATACATACAGTACATACTTGGTGTTTGAATGGCTCATATTTAATACATTGCCATTCTCAGTCATAGGCTAGTGGAAGATAATAGTGACTGATAAACTTATGACTTAGTTTTTTTCTCCTTATAAATGCAAAGAGGCAATGGAGGACTTTTTTCAGCTTTCTTATATTCCTTTTATTTTTTGAGATAAAACATTTTCACTCTAAATTTGCTTAGCTTTTTACAAATGTTCTTAGATTTCAGACAGGAAAATGAGCTGAGACAACCTGAATTGCCTCTTAAGAGCATGTGAACATTATTTAAATGCAGCCCTTTCATTAAACCTGAACCTTGATCCTTATGTGAGAAAGCAAACAACGTTATGTCAATTTTATTTATTTTTTGTACTTGAAATCCACTTTTTTCATATACTGAACATTTAAATTACAGACATGCATTGCATATGTTCTCTTATGTCTGACCCCCTACAATACCCATTCAGATAGCCTGTAGTTTATAAAGCTGTTATTTAAAATGGCTAAAATTGGGCTTTTGTGAGAAGGTCCATGTACAGTGTGTGTGTGTGTGTGTGTGTGTGTCTGCGTGTGTGCGTGTGTGCGCGTGTGTGTGTGTGTGTGTATGTGTGTGGGTGCGAATGCACACACTCTCTGGAATTAACATTATGCTAATCCTGTTCCACGCCTTGACAATCTTAGTAAGGGGATACATTAGCATAACTAGCTAGTGCAGGGAACAGCAGGGTGTTTGTATGTGTGTGTGTGTCTGTGTGTGTGTTTCAGAGAGGTGTGCATACAGTATAACAGGGATTGAGGCAGTCTGCTTGTAAATGATGGAACAATCTCTCTCTCTCTCTCTGAGGTAGGGCTTTGCGCTGTCTGTAGTCTCATTTACACCTAAGAAGGTGTCGGATATGGGACACACATCCACGCAGAAGCTCAGTACGCACCTTGTGGCACCTGCTGAGAAGAAGTGCATGATGGGTTGATTGTCCACTGAAGAGGAAAGGTGTGCGTTTGAGGCGTGAGCTGGAACGCACAGGGTGTGATGTGCTACACAGCGGGCCAATGCCCCTATACATACAGTACGCTTGACTTGGTTTTCATCCTTCTGGTGAGGGTCTATTTTTAGACAGCAAACGATACAGTCCATATTAAATCTACCTGAACGAAAATATGTGTTTATTTTTTGGGCTCCATTCCCTCAGGTGATGGGAATTGAATTCCACCATCCTACGTCAGCCGGTGGCTCCGGCTGGAATGCAGTTTCACTAAGATTGCTAAAAGACTGTGTATAGGGAGTAGGCCTGTTTGAACAATGTCAATGTATAACGGTATATAAAAAAGGTTAAAATAAGCTACACAGTATGTCTATTTACATTACAGGGTTGTAACAGTCAATAATGCAAAAACTACCAATACTAGAATAACTGCTAATATTGTAATAATTTGTTATATAGAAGTCAATAATGTTGTAAACTACTGTACATTTAATGAAAGTCTTGAACCAATAATGTATGCCCACACTGTAATAAGTTCTTACATTATTGCTTGGCCATTACATTATGTGCTGGGTAAATAAATATTTTAAGTGTTATCATCCTAGCTAATATTGTAATAATATAGTGATATGGTATCAAATTGTACATATATACATATATAATAGTCATAGTCAGACTTCCATAATGCTTGCTGTTACTTCTTTCAAATAGCTGCTCAAAAACCTAACCAATCCTGAGCAAATAGTTACTATGTTCTTGGTTCCCAAATTCTATTCCGTTATTGGTTAAGTTATTACATAATTGACTGTTATTACATTAAGAATAAAAGAATATAGCAGGTATTACATTATTGGTAGTTATTACATTATTGACTGCTACAAGGGTTCGTCTGTGTCTGTCTATGTGTTAGAACAGCACAGTAATAACCAGATATCCTTACTCCTGTCTGTTCTACTTGCTCTAACTTGTTTGTTTATAGGAGCCTAATTCCCAGCTGGACACTGTGCTTTGGGGGAAGCAACACACACACACACACACACAACCTCACGCATGCACGCGCACGCACGCACACACGCGCGCACACACACACACACACATGCACACAAACAAACCTCTAGCTGGTGTTGGCACCATGCCATCCTGTCTAGGCCTGTGCGTGTCTGTGTGAAGGGGGGGGGGGGGGAGGGGTTAGCTGTCTGCCCTTATCAGTGCCAACATGTCTCCTATATGTTTGCCGCTCCAGGGGAACCTCTGTGTGTGTGTGGGTGTGTGTGTGTGGGTGTGTGTGTGTGTGTGTGTGTGCGTGTGTGTCTGTGTATGCGAGTGAGAGACAGTGTGTGTTCCGTCTGATTGGCCCGTACCAATGGGCTATTCGTTGCCGATGTGGGGGACATAAAGCTCATTACGCTGGTGACCTCAAACCTATTTGAGATGTAATGCACGTCATGTGAATACACACATTGATACAATAATGCACTCATTGTGTATGTGTGCATTAAATAACATTAATTTTAGCATAAATGTTAAAAGCCCAACATTTCAGTGTTTTGACAGTTTTCCAATGTTCATAATGGACCTATTCCTCCCATGTTTCTCTCTTCAGTGTATCAACTCTCATGCTTTCAAAACATTTGAGAGAAAAGAGGGAATTATATATAATAGTTGATTCTACCCTTACATTCATATCACATATTCTTAAGAACCAACATCTACTTAACAAGTTAACCTAACCAAGTTATCCTTTGTAATTGTAAAGTAAAAAATTTTAACACTTAAAGTCATGTCCAGGAGTCTCTCTTTTAGGTAAAATTATCATTTTATTTTGAGCATTTGTGAATTGCAAGGGACCATACTAGGACCATACATTTATTATTTGGATGTCCATGTTGAGATCAAAAAGACAGCTAGAAGAACAAATATTTTGTTTAGTTTTGTTCTGAAGTAGTTAGCTGACTTCATTATGGAGTCAAGAGCTTATTCTTGGCCTTTGATTCACAGCATATAGAGGGGTTTAATTAGACTCTCCAGACTGATTCTCACTGCAAAGTGAAACCATCGTGAGACCACCCTGATCTCGTGATGGTTTCACTTCGCAGTGAGAATCAGTCAGAATCAGGCGAGCTTGAAATAGAGGTGATTCAGGCCGGTAAACCTCGTGTGTTGCCAATCAGCGTCGTAGAGCAGCTACGGGCGTGGTTTAGGTGTGATGTAGACGACTTGTGAACAACCCGAGTTTAAAACGCGATTATACAATATACGGTAGCATCAGTTTTATTAAAATTTAGTAAAAGAGCAAAGGCTTTTCTGAATGGAAAATATGTTCCACTCTTCTACCGACGTTTCTACTTCAAGAGTGGATAACAACAGACTGCTGGTTCACAGGTTCGTCCAATCACATGCTAAGTATTTGTTTGAAAGCACGTGCCCTCTTGAATCAGTTGCAGTGGACGGCTCCCTAGATGGATGTGTCTTGTCTCTTTTCATGTTAGGGTTTAATGTAAGGTATCAACACATTTAGTTTACCATCATGTGAATGCAACGCTTGTACATTGTGTGATTTGTTTGTTGGTGTCCACGCTTCTCAAGAAGTTTCTAAAGTTGGCCTATCCCCTAATCGTTGGAACGAGAGGATCATATTTTTGTGATCTTGTTTGACTCACGCAAGCGTTTTTATAAGAAAGAAGCCTGGCTTCGAGTTTTTAAGGAAACTGATTTCAGCCCACCAAAAAAAATGCCGTGGTCTTTTACGCCCAGGCCTTGGTAACTCTTCTCCAAGGCCATCTACTGAACTGTATACATCTGTCTCCTGTAGGCCTATGGTGGTAATTGACCTTTTTCTCTACTGTGAATGGCATTTGCACATAGAACTGACACATTGGTCTTTGTTGGCATTTTCTGTGGAAGCAAAGGTTTGTGTATGTGAGAGACAGGGTCTCCTTCTCCCTGCTGCAGGGGTGTCAGCAAGAATAGGAGGCAGCAGTGAGCGCCCGGAGTGGGCTGCCTGGACCAGAGAATACCCATGTCAGTTCACAGAAATGGAATTGCCCTTTTTCTCTGTCAGCCATGTGTATAAAGGAGAGAGAGAGGGGACGAGAGAGGAGAGAGAGAGAGAGAGAGAGAGAGAGAGGGAGAGAATGCTTGTGAAATGAGGGCCCGACCCTACTTTCAACCCCTGTCAGTCTACTTTGAACCCCTGAAGACACTGCTTTCTGCTCCTCTTGTCTTCTCTCTTCCCAACCCTCGTGGGTTCCTTTGCTCTGACTCTTGTCCCCATATCTCCGTTTTTGTAGACCAGAGCGTGAGAGAGAAACAGAACTATCATCGTTTCCTCGTCGCATTGTCCACGATGTCAAAGATGCAGAATCTGCGTTTGTACGTCTGCATGTGCCTGTTCGGTCTGTCATTGCTGAAGTAAATGGAACCAGATGATCCGCTATTAATGGGCTTCCACTGCAACAAAATGCAGCATGTGTATACTGTAACACGACTGCCCCCCTAACCATCATCTTATTCTAACACGGGTCTAATGGTCATTCAAATCTTCACTGCCTAACACGGGGGAAGATCCAACAATGCCAGCGACTAGCTCTGTGTCCTAATTAACTCTCTGTGATGTGGGCTGTAGATCTAACTGATCATCAATTGCTGTGACTCAATGGCATGCAACAAGGAAACTACTTCTTCTATAATACATTGTGGTGTGGCTGTTGGACCTGACGTTCATCAATATTTATTGTTAAGCCATCCATTTACTCCCTTGCATGCTCACTAGTGTGTGTGTGTGTGTGTGTGTGTGTGTGTGTGTGTGTGTGCATGTGCACGTGTGGTGTGTCTAATTCCTGCCTGTAATAAATGCCACTTTTGCCCAACTCCTACTCT
>JAODLL010005318.1:0-10610 GCA_026546735.1 Forbesichthys agassizii
TATAATGTCTCTGGTACTTCTCCCATAGAGTTCTATTGAGGACTCTCTAAGCGGTCTGTCTCCTCTATATAATGTCTGGTACTTCTACTGGGTATGGTGGTCTTACCACGGGGGTGAGGGCCATATGGCAGCTGTAGATCCTCGCCAGTCCGAAGTCGGCCAGCTTCACCTGGCCCTGACTGGTCACCAGGATGTTCTCTGGCTTCAGGTCCCGGTGCATGACCCGATTGGTGTGGAGGAAAGCCAGCCCGCAAAGCAGCTGCTTCATTAGGTCCTGCGGGAGCACACACACACACAACCAAAGATGTTAGTCACTAGCAAGACAGCATCAGCGACAAAAACTGTTATAGACTCCGATCTTCTGATGGAATGTCCCAACTGGACACGAGCGACGCGATGCCACGCTGCACGATGTGGAGCGCCGTTTTTGAGCAAACTAAGGCTGAACGATTCATCGACAAATCAATTACAAACAATTCTTGGTGCAAGTTATTTGCATCGACGTTTTGTTAAATTTATGTATAGTAACTGCCATGTGTTTCTGTGTAGGCCTACTGTCGCACGCATGCATGCAGTGGACATTAAAGCAGGCATTGCGCATAGGGCTGGACGATATGGACTAAAAATCATATCCCGATATATTTAGGTTGAATACCGATACACCAATCAAATGAAGACGTCATTTTAAACTGACTGTCTACTCCTCGCGCCTAGATGTTTCCTGGCTACAAAATACATTTGTAGCCACACATACATACATACATACATACATACATACATACATCCTTTTCGTTCAGCTATGTCAAATAGACCCGTATTTGGGAGGCACATTGTAACAATGAATTTAAACCACAGTTAACTAGCTAGGAATAATGATTGATCGTTAACCTTTACTTGAAAGAACCACTGCCTGGCTGTTTGGGCTTAGCGTCAGGTCTTACTTTAACACGATCGGGGGGCAATCCTGCTTCCGGAGCCTTTTGAAGGTACGTCTTGAGGTCTTGGTCCACATGCTCAAACACTAGAGTAACTTTAGTCTCCTCCGCCGTCCTCTGTGTTGCACACACATCCATTAGCCTGGGACAACACACACACACATGTTGGAGGGGAAGGGATCAGGCCATCCTGAGCTCGCAAAATTTGATTTCACCGCAAGAATCATTCAGGCGCTGCCAATACATTTCTATCAAACTTTCTTACATACGATTCAACTACCTACCTTTGTTCTCACCCAATCAGAATGTTTAAAGTCAGCCAGAGTGTCGATGAATACCGAAACGTACAATGTACGCTAGGCCTGATTATGAAAAATGTAATAATCATATGACTATTTTATTTAATAAGATTACCCATTGACTTTGGAAAGATGTTACATATACTGCACCTAAACAGTGGAATAAATTAACAGTGAAAACAACTTTAACTGTGAAATTTCTCTTAATACTTTTGATGTTGATATTTCAAATTTCAAAGTAAATGGGGCGAAAGTGACGTGCGCCTGCCATTCAGAACACAAGATAAAAAAATAGGATATGACTTGCAAAACTTTTCCTTTCAAAATAATATGTATTCCTCGTTTATATTGTTTTTGTAATCGTTTGTTAGCAACCTAAATTGAAATTACGCTGATGTCTCGTCTTTGGAGAAAAACGTCAGCTAGCCTGCTTATTTTCTAAACAAGAAACAATATTTTGCACAGAGGGGTTCCACACCGATACTCGCTGTGAAATGTAATGGAAGCTCACAAGATCAGGATGGTCTCGCCAGGCTACCAGGCAGGGCAGTAGTTTGTCCAGAATGTGCGTCAGATGAGCCACAGTGGTGAGACGTTTATATATAGTCCTTCTTACCTGACTACATTGGGGTGGTCAAACTGCTCCAGTCGTTTCAACAGAGCCACCTCTCTGACCGTGGAGACGGGGAGGCCATCTTGGTTCGTCTGCACCCGCACACTCTTCAGGGCCACAAACTTCCCACTCTCTATGTCTCTGGCCTTGTACACAGTCCCATACGCACCCCCTCCTATCTCCGCCACTGGTTCATACTGGATAATAGCACTCTGGGCCATGGTCATACGGGTAAACAGACTGGGGAAAAGAAGTAGAAGAACCGAAAATCAGAAGATCCTTTTCTTCTTCTTCTGTGGTTTCCTTACACAGCATACGCCCTGGGGTGAGGTAGCACATGCCACTCCCCAGTCAACGACCTGTCTAATTAATAGGAGCATGTTCCTCAGACACACTGGCACACATTGTGCAACATCAGACAATGTCCTTCTCCTGGAGAACGTCCTACAGACACCCAACTCCACTGGTCTTACAAGACAGATGCACATCCAAAACAACACACATAGTAGGCTGTTTCTTGTGAGCTCTGTAGTCACTAACACGTGGTTGCCATGCAGTTGAGTGCAGGAGACGCGATATAAATCCTGAGGATAACAGCAGGCTCAATTGTAAAAGGGCTAAGACACCATGTTGGCCAATCCATCATATTTCTTTCTCCGTTTAGCGTCTGCATTAGCCTAGAGCATTTGACCTGCTATTCTGTCATAAAGATAAAAGACACTGTGTTAATGTTCTAAGGTCTAAAAGTGTTAGATCTGAGTGGATGAAGAGGACCTAGGTGTCTAATGTCTGGGAACTATCCAAACCACAGACCATGCATTGTGAGAATGTATTTAGATTATTAGGGGTCACCTGTGCATCATCTTATTTTAATGTATTGACAAAATACTTTCGGGTTTAAATGTGTTCCTAAAAAGTAAACAAAACAAACGTTATTAGGCTTTTCTTGTGATGTTTCATCACATGATACATACACAACAACGACATTATATACACAATCAAAAGTAAACAATTATGCCAGGGTAACGTTGCGTCTGCACCTCCAACAGGTGGTCAAGTAATGCATTCCACTGTGCATGGAAATTCACATTCGGGCATTAGTTTGTGTGACGTCAGACAACGAGCGCGACAGCATAAAAGACTAGTGGACTAAGGTCATGCTCTCATCATATTATGATCGTATTCACTGTGTTGCGTCCATGTTTTATCATGGACATATGCGCCTGGGCTACTATTTGTTTATTTAATTGGTAATTTAATCATTTATTTATGTGTGCTACTTACTTTCTGGAAATGCATATAATAATGGGCTTGAGCAAATATGGCAATGGGCAGGACAAAACGAAAACCCTATTCAGACCAGACACGTGGTCTTTATAGCTTACTTAGCTTACTAATTCGATGAGAAAGTCCAACAGCAGCAGTATTAGCTAGACTTGTTCTTAGCCCACACATTCACTGACGTGGCAAGGAAAACAATGCAATACTTAAAATACATATTTGGGATTAAATGAAAACAATATAGCGATCAACTAATTGATCCACCAAATAATGCTTCGTGTTTGTACAATGGTGTTTTTGCATAGCTGTTGTTTATGCCAATGCTATCATTCTGATATAATAGACTGCATCATTTTGTTATATGGCAGTAAATACAGTTGCATACTTACCACGTCTGTTGTTCTCTGTGGCAGTCAAGCAATGTTTGTTTCATATAAAAGTCATCCTCATTGATCTACCACTGAAAATCAATGAAAAGCAATCAAAACTCATGCCTGGTACATAGGTTCAGCTGGGTGCCTATACGTATATATGTTGTGGATAAGACTACCATCCGACATTAATTCGATCTCCACTTTTTTTTCTGGCCCAGTCTTTTGGGGTAAAGAAGATTTGCTTCCTGTTGCTTCCTTCCACGTCGAAGGCGGGGCTAAGCAGATGTGAAAGAGCTTGAAAACTTTAATTAGCTAGTTATCCCATAGTCCATATTCTCTACCGTTCGCTGAACATAAAAATATATATAAGTAGAGATGTAACAAGAATATATACATTTAAAAACCAACAGTGCACATAGACATCATACATACTCTAATAAGATACATTTAATTAGATCATATAAATATCATAATGATTACACGTGAATAACTGTGCTTATCTAGTCTAGATATAGGCAAAATTGAGCCTACCTCTCAATGTATGCAACCTTATTATTATTCATCACATATGTCCAATACAACACAAATATTGTTAATAGTTTACACTACAAACACATATACATTACAAACAAATAGCCTATAGCTTCAATATGTCTAACAAATAACGTTTTATTTCGTCTCCAAATTTTCTTCCAGACATGGCCAATTGCTTTTTTGGTCCTTCCTCTAGAAGTTGAGATTCACTGAAATGCAAATATATGGAAATATGGATATTTTTGTCGGTCACTTCTATAATCGAAATTTACAGTAGGTATTAGGCAGAGGCCTGCTTAGTCCAAAATAGCCTAATTATATCCAGTAGAAAAATGTTTTTGCATTTGTAATAGAGATGAACATTGTTGCAATTTCTGTACAGTGGCAAAAGTTAATACAAACATTCTGAATACTTCTGCATAATGACTCTCTGATCGTAAGTGCAATGCTGCCCCCTTGCGGCTGAACGCAGAACAAACCAACATAAGTAGGCTACAAGTGAACAGAAATACAACCGTGAAACAAATTAAGAGATCCTTTATAAATATAATAAAAATAGAACAAAAACAAATATATAAATGTAAAAATACATATATTATATGTAGATAACAAATATAAATGTAGAAAGAGTAACACAAGATAAATACTGTTGTGTCTAACTGTATCTGGCTTGTAGAACCCAAAACAAGTTTCCTTAAAAGGACAATTATCTATCTATCTATCTATCTATCTATCTATCTATCTATCACCACTAATGCTCACACATTCTTTGTCGAAATGTTTAACTCTCAGTTGTGAAGTCAACAACTTGTCTAAACTGTAGAAATCGTGAAATTAATGAGAACTTACAGTATCTAAATATAGATCTACATAAGGCTCCATGGTGTTATGGTTAGCACTCTGGACATTGAAAACAGTGATCTTATAGTTCAAATCTTGGAGGAACCTTGTTTCATACAGTGCTTCAAAGTAAACTGAAATATAAATAAGATGAAACTCTTTATGGTTGATGGATTAAAACTATCCTCTGTTAGACATGAAAACCATAGTCTGCTTTAAACATTTAACAACACAAATACATTTTGTTTGCTGCAAGTGGCAATGAACAGGTTTGCAGCAGCATCTGACCTTGAATACAGAAAACAAACAAAGGGATGTCTTATTGTTCCACTCCCACTTGACTCCCTTGCCCTCCCAACAAGCATGTATTACTATTCTATTTTGGATATATTCCCCAAATATTTTTAATTTAATTGTATCTTGTTTCTAAAATGTATATTCCTGCCTTAATCCAATGTTTAATAATATAGTTTATCTTTAATATACACATTTATATGACCCTATTATACAATGTAAGATGTTCTTGAGTGTCTTGAAAGGGGTCCTGAAATAATAAATATTAGTGTTGCTTACTGTTGTTAACCACTACTGCACTGAACATGCTGTATAAATGAACCTTGTGAAGGACATGGGACTTATTAGTTAAAAACATGAATAATATAGTTCATTCATGATAAGTTTGAATGATTGTTGACTGATTGTGCATTCATTCAGTGGCTTACTTATCCCACTTTAAATGCATGGCCTTCTGAGAAAACTTTGACTGAGTAAATAAACAAAATGGTTTTAAGACTAAATATGGAAATGCACATATATTTAATAACTGACCAGTTGTGTAGCCAATGGCTGTGCAGCCTATTGAATCTCACAGCTACTAAAATAGTCCTCCACACATAAGTGGGGCGAAGTTGAAGAAGGTCAGATGTCATAAAGAGAGGTGGCAGGTGACCTTGTGACCACAGACTGCACATTGATTTGCACTTGTTGGTCAAGTTGGTCAGATCAGTAAAGTTCCGCCATCAGGAACAAACCATGGTTATCGGCATTTCTTTCAATAAAGAGGTACGAGGTAAATTAGTATAAACAATGCAAAACTGGGTTAGGATGAGAGATATATGTCTATCAGGTAAAAGGAAGGAGACCATAGTAAACATTTGAAATGAAATTATTTAGATTGATAACAGGGTCTAATTGTCGTGTCTGTCAGAAACTGCTATTCAAACTGAATAGGTTTATGATACCAATAGAATTAAGAACTAGACACCTGTAGGCTCATTAGATCAAATGAGAGATAAAACACGTCACAGTCTGAATATGTTAAATCAGAAGATCGTAAACCAATTTATCACTAACTCAATAATGTTAATACGATATGAATCACGTTATTAATTATGCCAGAATTATTGAGTGTAGACTAAATATGCTAAACTAAAGAAAGCGGTATGGGGTTTACACACCTGGCAACCATCGTAGTTTTTTTTCGCTCTCCTTCATGACGTACAAATCCTGCGACTCGTGCTGATAAATACAGGCGTGGATAGCGGGGCTAGCGTACATTTATATAGATATTTTAATTTTCGACATTTATACTTAACGATTTGTTTAAGACATGAGTGTGTCAATGCCTCAGAAGAAATACTACAGGCAGCGAGCGCATTCAAACCCAATGGCAGACCATACGTTTGACTAGTGAGTGATACTTTTGGATATCTCTTACAAAGATTGCTTTCGTGTGGTTCCTATTGATTTTACATATTTAACGGAACGTTTTTTTGATGATAATTTAACAGCTCGCTCTAGAGTTTACAATAACAAAAGAGAATTTGATTCATACAGCATGTGACTTTTTCCCCCACTATGCCTTTTCCCCAACCAACTTAATCATCTCCCCCCAAAGTCCTGTTTGTCCCGAAAGCATGGATTGGTCCAAGTTGTACCCGGAGTTCTTCAATGGCACTGGGACAGCTAAAGTAGAGTTTGCAGATGTCGGCTGTGGATATGGGGGTCTTCTAGGTATTTCTCTCAAAGTTATACAGTAATCACTACAGTGCGGTTTACATGTGTTTAGATGCATACCGAAATAATAATGCATATCCTGATAACCAATAGCCTACTCGTACTAGTCAAATTCAATAATTATTGCATATTTGTCATGTAATATGGATATTTGTGGATTCCCTGTACCAATTCGGTCTTCCCTTAGTGGAGTTGGCCGAACTTTTCCCAGACAAACTTATCCTCGGCCTGGAAATTCGGGTGAAAGTGTCTGATTACGTGCAGGACCGCATCTGCTCTCTGCGGGCGACGAACCCAGGCAGCTACCAGAACATTGCCTGCTTGCGCAGTAACGCCATGAAGTATCTGCCAAACTTCTTCGCCAAGGGACAGGTAGGTTGGACGTACTGTCAGTTTGAAGGGTGCAGCCAAGGCCAAACTAACAATGTGGCATATCTTTCCCAAAAACAGCGAGTGGTAGTCTCTCTGACCATCAAATCAAGTGCTTCGCTTTTCTTTTTGGGACTCAAATGTATTTAATTTAATCAGACCTATTCCTTAGAACGAGTGAATTCCTAAAAATATATATTTTTGACATCGCCTGGAATGTAATGTACAATATGTGGCAGGAAGTGCAATGCAGTTCAGCGTTTCAACCCACAGGGGGCAGCACCGTGGAGCTGGACGGTTTAGTTGTAGAAGTGGATGATCCTAAATCAGAGGGGTATATTAATAATGCTAATTTTACTCCAGGATTCCTTAAAGAAGGAGCTATTGAATGAAATTGACTGAGAAAAGGAGATGTACAAGATGACTTTCATTCCTTTACGTTGGTGTTTACTAACTTATTGAGACAAGAATTAGTTCATGTACCAGACTGCTTTCAATGACCAGGGTTTAATTGGGGACGGACACACAAAGTATATGCGCTAATATAGAGTTGACAAAGCCGTTGTATTATAACACGTTGGCTCGCTGCTGCTGTGTAATCTCAGCATTATATGCTACCAATGACTCGGACCAAGAAAAGTAGATTTACATTCAATTGTTGTTCCTGGTATGCACCTTTTTTACCATTGCCAATTAACGCATGGCTACATTGTAATGATACTATACTAGGATTCCTTGTTTTAATGAGTGTAATAGTATTATAACATTGCAACGCTTCATGCTGAGTACAAGTGAGTACACACTTTGACTGTTTGAAAGCCACAGAGAGCCTGACAGCTACATGGCTTCAGGCAGCATGTCACCTTGGCTTTGAGGACCACCATTTCACCTGACTACATATTTTGGTATCTGGTTGTTATTATTATTATTATTATTGAAACATTAATATTCCAAATGTGACGGAAGGCCATGAAAAACAGATAAGACACCTGGCTGACCACAAATTCTGTTCTTTGCAGTGTCTCTTTTTCCTGTTAATCTCTAAATGTTTTGTAACCTAAAAATAATCTTCTAACGTAAGGCTCTTTTACCATTTTATGAACCAACCTCCTCAGGCTGTGGCAGTCCCCTGAGATTATCACTATTTTTAATCTCTACCTGACATTATTTATTTAACTAATAATAAAACCATTCTGGAATAGTGTTTCATGTAGCAGCCAGACTAATTGATTGAACCTTCTGTCATACGCAGGGGCATGGGGAAGAAATATTAGGGAAATTCTAGTATTGCAAACTATATTTCTTGAAAACTTCAAATATTACTGCTGACTTGTCACATATTGTGTTCAGTGAGTTCAGTAATATGGTAACTTACATTCATACAGGATAATAATTCAATGGATATATGAATCAGTTACTTTGCATCACTAATTTTCCTTGATGATGATGATGATGATGATGATTGTGTCTCTGTCCCTTTAGCTCAGTAAGATGTTCTTCCTCTTCCCTGACCCTCACTTTAAGAAGACCAAGCACAAGTGGAGAATTATTAGCCCAACCCTCCTGGCAGAGTACGCCTTCACACTGAGGATTGGTGTAAGTACATTGGTAAACCCTCTTTAATGAGACCTATTTTATTCCAATGAGAACTTGACTTACTGGAAAGGTCGAAGGCACCGTTTGCATATCTTAAGGTACCGTATTGTTTTTTGTGAATGTATTACACTCTGATAATTCCCCTGGAGCGCAAATTAGCCTGTTGCTTTTTTCTTTTTGACGCGTGGAGGCGGCACACTCGGTATGGTACCGTACGTGTGCACGTAGGATTTCCGGTACCTATGGTACTGTACAAAAACGAGTACCATCATGTTTTCTAAAATTTGGCATCAACTTGGTATCGAAGTATCGGTTCTCGGGACATCCCTACTTAAATGTTATTTCACTAACCCACCCTGATTTGTCCGCCAGTAGGGTGGCTGTGAAAATGGTAATGGAAACAGGGTTTCCAGACTAGAATCTCAGTGAAAACATTCTGCTGAGAGCAAATGGGCGGAGCCAGGCTAGTTGTGAATTGTAAATTGTGGATCCTGGCCAGAGGTGCGTTCAGAATTGGCGACCGTTCAACAACATATTAACAGTGTTCACTTTGCATTGCTTAGCCACAAACGTTTGTGAACACAAGAAAACTTGTCTGAAGAAGTCATTCTCAGCGAACCCACATTGACGGTGGACGAAGAGTGACAGTTTAAATCTAATTTAGAAATGTTTACACAACTTCGTACACACGTTCGCCACGAACGTTCGCCAGTTGTGAACACACCTCTGGTGATTTGTTTTAGGGTCTGGTGTACACCAACACGGACGTGGAGGAGGTGCACCTGTGGATGGTGAAGCACTTCACAGAACATCCGCTGTTCGTACGCGTTACTGATGAAGAACTGGTACGTTGGCAAATGACTGTTTCTGTTAGTTCAACCAGAATGAATGACTGTTTACGACATTGCCGCGTCACAGGTTGATGACATCATCATAAGCCGCCTGGGCATCTGCACCGAGGAAGGAAAAAAGGTGCAGCGGAACGGTGGGAAGAACTTCTTGGCGGTCTTCCGTAGGATAGA
This sequence comes from Forbesichthys agassizii, assembly GCA_026546735.1. Taxonomy (NCBI): domain Eukaryota; kingdom Metazoa; phylum Chordata; class Actinopteri; order Percopsiformes; family Amblyopsidae; genus Forbesichthys; species Forbesichthys agassizii. The sequence continues at coordinate 9,880 of JAODLL010005318.1, forward strand.
GGATCCAAACTGCCGCGAAGACAAATGAGCCGGACTGATGTTGCTACGGTAGCAGCAGCACGTGGATGAGCTGACTGGATCCCCCTTGTCCCTTACTGGGACGGGGGGTGGACAGTGGAGTGATCTGGTTGCTGATTCGTCCAACCTGTCGGTGCCACTCACTGTGATGTGGGTCGCCAGCTGCTATTGTGGGTTTAAAGCGGCGGTACTAGAGCGCCATGTGCCTGTGTGCAATACTCCTCTCTGCCCCTCCCCCTACACAGGTTCTGGGCCCACACAGATCTCTACCCCTCCCCTTAACAGTGATGTACACGCATCAACACTGAACCGGGAAAGAGGGGTGCTATGATGCAGTGTACCTCTTTAATTTAAAATGATTTAATTTGAAACTTTGATAAGTCAGCTCACAGTGTAAATATGGTCCACTTCTCTTTTCAAAGTGTCCTGTTGCCTATTTTAAAAACGTATTTGTAATTTATTTTAACATCTTAATTTTCTTCAGTTGTAAAACATGATTTTACTTTAATTCGAACTAAACTGAAACATTTTTTTGGTTTTTATTTCTTGTAACAGATGATGATGTAGCGTTGTGAACCTAAGAGTTTTGGATATTTTTCATAATTCATGTTTCTTAATTATATGGAATAAAGGGGTACCACTACGTTTATATGAGTATTTACTCCTATAGGCCGTTAGTCACCTTTATGATTATTACTAAATTAATAGTATTT
>JAODLL010005320.1:0-10609 GCA_026546735.1 Forbesichthys agassizii
AACTGAATGGGTCATTAGCAGGCTTCCAACGACCCATTCATTTGAATCAGGTGTGTTGGAGCAGGGAGACACCTGAAACATGCAGGGCACCGGCCCTCCAGGACCAGGATTTCCCACCCCTGCTCCAGACTCTACTCCTAACTACTCACCTGACACCCTTCTCTAACCCCTCAACCCCTTCTTTACACCTTTTCTCACAAACACACACTATGAGTGAAGTATAACATAATCGAGGAGTGTTACATTTAATAAAATATCCATTCTATCCTGACGAAATGTTTATTCATATATATATTATATTTATAGTGATTTGGTCCAGTGTTGCAAAAAAATAACTAATGATGTCAGTTAGGGGAGTTGCTAGAACGTGTTTGTAATGTCTCGTGATCCCCGTCATGTGCTAGTCTCGTCACTTCATGTGTTCACCTTGTATTTTAGGCCTGTTTCCCCCCCATCTCTCCCTGCCCTGTGTGGCCAGTGTTGTTAATCCCACCTGTGTCTAATTAATCATGTCTGGTGTGTTGCACCTGTTCCTCGTTGATGTTGTCCAATGGTATGTCTTGTGATTATGTACATGTTACGGTTTGCATTGCAAAAAACCTTGTTTTGAAGTACGACTTCGTGTCTCGCGTTTGGGTCCTCACCTCTTGGCAATCGTGACAGTATTCCTTTATTATTGAAAATGACATCAATGATTTCATATTATCTCAACTAAATATGTGTGGTAAATGTGACGTGATATCTGGAACAGCCAAATAAAACACACACACACCCTAAATTGTTACTGGACCACAGTGCTAGCATGTTGTCAAATATAAGTGGTTAAAAAGCATGTTGTCAAATAAAAGTGATGAAAACGTATTAAACACTACATTTTCACAATCTCAACTTTTACAGTGAATTTACATAAGTTCTAGAGATAATCCTTATAGAGGAAACACTAGTTATTGGCCTTTTATACATTTTGTAGATTGTTTACTACAACTACACAACAAATCTGTTGTTAGAGAATATGCCTACTGACTAACCAGTGTGGGTATATTTAAAGGCAGGGTCAGTCATTCTCAAGATCGCTTGCTAAATTTGATCTTAAATCAAAATAATATTCCTCCGTGGTTTCGCTTCACAAATAGAAACGCATTGTGAAGCAAAGCATAAGACTCCGACATCCCAACCTGCTTTAACTATTTTTGCACAGTGTCCGTCCATCCATCCACTGTGCATTCAGAGTGGCGGGGACACCGCTCACAGTGGAGAAAGTTCCCCGACGTCGGCCGCTAACCCCTCTCCCACAAGCAGTGAGACAGTTTTCCAATTAACGTAGCTAGTGTGACGGAGATCGTCCGTCTCCCTCCGGGAATCGAACTCCGATCTCCCAGGCAGAGAGCAGACGCTCTTACAAGGCAAGCCAAAAACCCATGGGCTCTGGCCTGCATCGCCAGAACGTCCTATGAGGTGTCGGAGAGTGAGGATTAGCACCGCACAGCTACCGGCTGGCCACCGCTACACTAGCACTAGCGCCAAAATTCGCTAGACCACCATTCATGCCCTCATTTGCATTTTGATAGCGTCACTGTGTGTTCATTTCAAACTCAATAAAACATAAATCCCATTCCTTGTGTCGATCGGTGTCCTTCTGCCTGCCTCCCATACACACACACCTGCTACTGAGTGTCTGAGCACCGTGCAAGAGGAGAAGACTCTAGCAATGTTGGACTGCGATTACTCTGAGCAGAATATGCAAATGAACTACAAAATAACATATTTCTCACCAGTTTGAATAAATTATCATTATAGCATCAATATTCACAACCGCTCTCTGCTTTGGAATGGACTTTACGCCAGAAGCGAGTTAAGCCACTCCCAGGGGCGTGTCTGTGTCAGAGAGATGAACATAACATACATCCAACATTCACATTCACATCACTTAGCAGACGCTTTTATCCAAAGAGACTCAAACAGTACATTAGTCAACAGTAGATGAACATGTTCTCACTTATTACAGTAACAGTAATGGGAGAAATCATAAAATGACAGGCTCTACAGCAGCTACCGGATGGTTTCAATTTCTCATTTAAATCAAGTATCGATAAAAAAATATATTAAGAAAACAATAAATGTTTAGCTGGGTGATAACCAGTGTTGGGCAGTAATTAGTTACTAGTTACTGTAATATCATTAGTTTTTTCAAAAACTAGTAGTGTAACAAATGTCTTTTCCAAAACGGTAATTAATAAGTAATAATCCAATTAATGCTGCATTACTGCGTTACATGAGCGAGATTTACCCCCCTAGACTTCCATGTTTTCACTTTGGCTGATTGTTGACTCCTACGGGTAATTATTGTTCCAATAAAGAGAATTCAATTCTAAAATGAGCTGGCTACACAGGTTGTCATTTTCCGGAAGGGGCAGGGCAGGGTATGATTGTTAAAAGTTATTTAGTAATGTAACGAGTAATTTTAGAAACCAGCTGTTGATAGCGTGGCCTGGTAGGTTAGACATGGCTGATGCTTGACAGCAGTCCTACGTTTGTACATTTTAATTGGATCAGCCCCATAGATCGGATACAACTGTCCAATTGTCACCAATACCGATCCAGCTATTTAAGTCAGTATCAACTCGATTTCCAATCTCAGTATCGTATCGGTGCCATCCCTAATTTTAGATTGTTTTCATTTCAATTAATGAGAAATATAGCTCCGAAGCACATCAGATTAAAGGTGAAGTGAAACGATTCAGTTAGCTAACACCTATTTATTTGGACAGACGACTGAGGGGAGAACAGTACTGCACAGCATAGGCTTCCAGGCAGACTATAGCTATCAGGCTACATTATTCCGATTCCGATAGATAAATAATTGTGATTTCTATATTGACCAAAATAATTGTGATAACAATTTTTTTCCATAATCGACCAACCCTATTATGCAGGTGACATTTTTTAATGTTTAGATTGTATTAATGTAAAGCCGTTAAAAGAACACATAGGCTACAACCCATTTATGGGAATATAACTTTCAGTATAATATTCATTAACATATCTAATTTTTTCATTGTAGTTTGTGTCAGATACATCTTATTTTTGTGGGAAGGTAAGGCTAACTGTGTCTTTAAATGATGGGTCATTCATAGGCTAATCCTTCCAACAGTCCATTGCTGTTTGATATATCATCTCAGTAGCCAAAGATTATTTGCCAAAACAAAGCTCTCACACACACACACACACACACACACACACACACACACTTACACACACACACACACACACACATATTCAACAGGATTTAAGACTTGGCTAATATAAATGTTTATTACAATAGTATACTGTATGTCTCAGCCAAATGTTTTATATCTTTGTATTTGCCTATTTGCAATTTGAGATGTCCTTGAGTGTTTCGAAAGGCGTTCTAAATAAAAGGTATTGTTATTATTATTATTATTATTATTATTAATTTATTATTTTATTATTGATACCTGTGCAGACAATATAGACATTGCATGAATGTATACCCTTAGTCTAACTCTCACACAGGCAAACACATGTGACAGTGACACTCTCAACGCACTAGTTAAACTGTGGTTTCGCCAGGAGAAGGCTTCTTTGGTATTCTTCCATTGGTATGGATGGGAGGGGGGCATTGGGCAGAACATTTCAGCCTGCAGCTCTGCCTCTAATGAGGCACTCTAGTCAAACACACATCTCTGTCGGCTCTTACTCCTCCACAAGCTCAGATCCCCTCAAGATGCCTGCCCACATACAGCTTGATACACTTGATAGTCTCACATACAGCCAGCAGGATGGTTAGATATGAGATAGAGAGAGAGAAAGAGAGAGAGAGAGAGATAGATAGAGAGATAGAGAGAGAGAGAGAGAGAGATAGAGAGAGAGAGCAAGAACAAAGGGTGAAATAAAGGACAGAAATATAAGAAGGTATCTGACAAGGTATACTGAGAAACAAAGGCATGAACACTGCCAGTGTTAAAGGTTTAATTCCCTGTGTAGGCCAGCGGAGCATGGCACTATACCATTGCCAGGGTTGCGGGTTAGATTTAGAGCAAGGCACTAAAGCTGTCAGGTTTACAACATTCAACACAAATGGACAACAGGGCTCATGCTACTTTAAACAGTATTTTACGTTGTCAACCAGTGTGTTTGTGAGAAGAGATAATAGACCTCAGTTAACCACACACACACACACACACACACACACACATGCACGCACACACGTGCACAAATACATGTCAAACACAGGTGTTTCACTAACAATTACACAACGCCAGCCTGATTTGATTAACAAGAGTATTTAACAGGCTGCAGGCTTTAGAAGCTTCTGAACCGCAAAGATGCACCAATATTATGAAAGAAAAACCCAACCGAAAGACCAAAAATATGGTATTTCTCTTCCCTACGGGAAACATATATAATTGTTATGTGTCCCTCTGAAGTGTTCAAATTAAAACAAAAAGGCAATCCAATTGTTGAATTTCGTCAGTTGTCATCTGTCCTCTATCATGGCAGCTCGCCTCAGTAACCATGGGCAACCACTCTCAACACTAAAAATTCCATGACAGGCGTTATTATGAGGCCAAAACAAGACAAGAACATAACGTCCAGCGTATAACGTCATGAGACAGTTTATGACTCTGCCTAAAAACAAAATTCCCGGCTAAAGCAAACAGCCCATAAGGGAAGATGATTGAACAGGGGGGCCCAGCCAGAGAGACAGACAGGGCTGGCATCAGCTGGCAGGGAGGTTTTGGGGCTCGGTTGGGTTGGGTCAAGTCCCAGTTTAGAACTCAATAGATAGCCTGGGTCTCCATGTCAGTTGTCGAACTGTTGGTGGGAGCCAATCTGAGGCAAAATGGGGCCTAATGTGAGATAAAAGGGCTCATTGTTTACACATCCCCACCCTAAAAGCTGGAATAATGAAACTATTACATAAAGAGATCCCCCATGTTACACAATGTGTGTGTGTGTGTGTTCATTCACCCTGTCAGAGTACTGGTAATTGGGGCAGCTTCCAGCTCATGTAGTGGTGGATGTGAGTTGGCATAACGAAAGCCATTTGGCATTGTGGCTACGGATTTGTACGCTTGCAGGCTTGTTTGAGTGTATAGTTTGGTGTGAAAGTATACAGGCTTGTGTGTTATGTGAATGCTCGTTGGTTTGGGTTTAATGGGGTTGTGTCTGTGATGGCCGCTGAGCTTAACTTTTGTTCCACCCTAAACAGTTTGGGGGATCTGAGAGGGAAAGATTCTGATTGGCCATGACAGACAGTAAAGAGGATGATTATTGGTTATGACATTTAGGACCCGTATTGTCAGTTTACTGACCCAGACTGGTGGGATAAGGTAAGGGGTTGAGGTTCTGGGACGTCAAGAGCGACACCAGAAAGCTACAAGCATCCATAGATCCAAAATGGAAGATTAAATAGCGTGGCCGGTTACATTTGAAGGAATTTTATTTCAACATAACATAATAAAGTAGTGTGTAAGATCATATTATAATGTTTATAATTTAAAACCCTTCTTTTTTTAGGTTATTTTATTTGTAGTGTAAACATGAATAATTGCTTTAGAGACACCTTTCAGAAATGGTGTGATATTGTGTTCTAAAATAAAGGTTAAATAAGAACATACCTTTTAAAGGTGTGTGCCATTTGTGCAGTTGAATCAGTGCCTATGACATTTCCCTACTGAACGTCAGCTTGTTCAAGAAACACGTTCACAGTGTTACAATTTCAAACATTCTCTCTTCCTCTCTAATGATTCTTTGAACAATCTTTGTTTCTCACACACTAAAATATTTTCTCTCTCTCCCACATAAATAAAACCCAAGGCTGTCCAATCTTTACTCAATGCGTTCATTAATATAGTTATGAAACAGAAATGTGTATATCTGCATTAAGCTCTAATTGAATTCCCCTGCATTGATTTTCAACTCCCTCCACACCTCTCTCTCTCTCTCTCTCTCTCTCTCTCTCTCTCTCTCTCCCTCTCTCTCTCTCTCTCTCTCTCTTTCTATCATCCTATCCATCCCTTGTTCAGCCGCTTCTCTTCTGTTTCTCTCCATCTCCCGTCACATAGATCCTTTCAGATGTGCACTCCACAGGTGGTGGGATGGAGGACTGGATGTGTTGCCATGGGAACAGTATTGGCCTCGCTGTGCGCTGCGGTCGACGTGCTGCAAGGCGCTCGAGTCGCACGAGTGTGTCTTTTTGGCGCGTGTGCGTGTGTGTGTGTGTGTGTGTGTGTGTGTGTGTGCACTCTGTGTGTCAGCATTTATGGTGGCTTAATGCTTGAACTCATGTCCAGGATATCAACATGGACCAAATGTGCCAAATATACTGAATCCATCAAGTTGGGTTGCATTGTCGTTCATTCTGGTCAAACCAACAGACCGACATGGGCTAATTTGTAAAGACACATCTTGTGGAAATCAATTGTGTATAGTGTAAGATACAATGGAGCTCAAATGTTTCAATTGCACAGCAGCATGCAGACCAAACACTCCCAGCAGTCCGTAGTCTAATTTCTTCCCCCCATGTTTGTTTCTGTGTTCTCTACATTTTACTCCGCTTCATGCTGAACGCGGCGCTTTTTGCCTCGACAGCGGAATGCGAGGGTGAATTCTGATAGGACGCTCGACGGGGGCTGCCTGCGATGGAGGAAAGCAGTGGGGCTAGTGGGTGGGGTGTGGCAGAGGAGGAGAGAAGCGCGTGTGGCGGCAGAGAAAGGCGGGCGCGTTCGCGGAAAAAATGAACTCGATGACTCGCGGAGGAGCAGGTGCGCGCTGCGACCAGGACACGCGCGCACACACACATGCATGCACACACACAAACCATTTAAACGGACTATACATGTACTTGACCATACTGTAGACTACAAACACGCGCACGCGCACACACACACACGCACACATGCACTGGTCCATATCCAACCTATTTTCCTCTCTTCCACCTGTTTACACACACACACACACACACACACACACACGCGTGTGAGTTTGAATTCAAGGGTGTTGTGAGTTTGAGAACAATGCCAAGTCAGCTCAAAAACCCAACTTCCTACATGTCTGTCTGACTGGTCAGGAGACAAAGCAATTGGAGTTTCCTTCACAGAGGATAGGAGGAGCCATTACAATGTCACCCCAACCTGCACAGGTGCAAACTTTCCCCACAGACACACCTGTAGAAACGCATGACATTGCACAACCTTTGTTGGGAACGTATACACAGAAATCCAACCCATAGTCACGTGTGTGTGTGTGTGTGTGTGTGTGTGTGTGTGTGTGTGTGTGTGTGTGTGTGTGAGATCGGCATCACGCTGGAACTATAGCCTGACATCCACAAAACGGACCTCAGAAAATGGCTCTCTGCTCGAGTTTCATCTTTGATCAGGGGACAGCGTGACCTCTGAAGTCGACAAGAACAAAAGCCACACCCACCAACGCATGCAGACAGTGGCACCTGTATGCGCCTCTAATGACCCAATCAGCTGTTAGGATGGAGGGAAGGAAGGATGGAATCATCAATGAGATTAGAATCACTATACTTTTCCACATTATAACACATTTCAGCAGCTGTGCCAAAGTAATTTCTCTCCATCCGAGCTTCTTAAATACAGAAGCCTTGATAATGAAGACATTTTTGCAATGCCATCATGATATACATTTTAACGCAGTTGGCCTCAGTGGGAATCAAATCCTCTTTATTTTAACAGTGTTAGAGAGTCAACCTCAACTCTCTATGGCACCTCTAATCACATCTTCCACATTTGCAGGAGAACTCTGTAGATATTGTGTTATAGTGCTCATTAAATTATGAAGGTATCATAGGTTCAAATTCACGTAGGGCCTTGTTATGACTATTTCGAACGCAAGACGCAATAGCTAACAGGACGCTTGAATTGAACTGTGGTCTGTACCTTTTATGAATATCCGTGATTTGTTTGTCAAAACACAAAACACAACAACTCACAAGAAATCCCTGCTATAGCAAACATCTAACCCATGTTTCCAATGTTAAGCTTATAGCAATATTCTTCTCTCAGCCGCCATCAACAGCTGTTGTTTCCATGGACACTGAGGTGTAGATGAGAGAGAGAGAGAGAAAGAGAGAGAGAATCCAGTAGCACATGGCCTTTACAGCTCTGTGGGGTTTATTTTGAGTGTGCATATACATTTTTCCTTTATGCCATGGAGAAAATGTGGGGCGGGGATTGGTTTAAAGATGACCTCACTGCACAGATCTGTCAGCAAGCAGATATGTGTCAGCAGCTCTTTGCATGAGATATACAGAGGAAGAGAGCAGGCAGTTCTACTTGAGACATGAGAATGAAGCTGGAGCTGAGTTCAGCTATTAATGAGATCTACATATGATTGCTAATAAAATACTATATTGTCATCAGACTACATTTTTACCTTATTGCATTACAGCATTGTATTCTTTATGTTGTTTTTCAGTATTTCTGTATTTTCATCTAGGAAGCATGATTGTGCATGTATTCTCTCTCTTTAAAGCACCTGCAATTCTTGTATGAAATGTGCTAAATAAAGTTTATTATTATTATTATTATTATTATTATTATTATTATTATTATTACAGCCAATGTGTTCCGCCTATTTTGGCTCCAAATGGGCCTGATTGGTCAATACTCCTCTATAACGTACTACATAACCATGACACATACCAATATCTTATGTCTGCCTACAGATTCTGTAACCTATTTTCATAGGCCTATGCAGAATTCAGTTATAGAGATTAATGTTAGGTTAGCCAATGAGAATTGTTGTTTGTAGCCTTATCAAAAATATAACAGACTAATATTTAAGAGAGTGCACCAACGAGTTTAATTGAATAAAGCAGGGGGCAAACATAATTGTTTTATAAGCTACAGCTGCTCTCAAGTGTCACGTGTAGGAGCCTAGCCTAGGCTATGCTATAAAATAATGTTAAACAATCGAATCAAATTGTCATTCGAAAATATAAATGGATAGAAAATGGGTGCTGTAGTGTAGCCTTGTTACACATTAGCTGTTAGAGCAGGTGCAAGCAGGTCCATTATCCAATCCAAGACAGTAGGCTGTAAGGTGTTGGTAGCTATGGTTGGTAGGAGCCATGCCAACCTTTAACATTGTTTCCTGTTGTCCCTGATCCAGATGCAGACACCAGCCAGACACCATGGCTATCAGGGCAATCCATCCACCCAACAGCCGACAGCAACGATACCAAATAGGCCAAATATAATGACGACCAATAGTGACTTCATCCTGCGGGCTCGCTTCAATTATAAAATTGACCGTATGAGCAAGGGTAGCGCATTCATGCACATAGACAAAGGGAGAAAGCCTTCGCCGGGTCTGTTTCATGTTTACTCGTTTGTCCCCCGATCCAGTCTGAATCTAGGCGCTGCCTGTGTGTATCAGAATGTCCGTTCATTGCTTCATGAATAATTTATCAACAGGGACCCCGGCCGTAATCCTCCTCTTTGTGTAGAGACGGGCTCCATCATTGCCATAGCAGCGAGCAGTCTAGAGGGGAGCGAGTTTTTCTACTGCATCGGCTTGCCACAGCCTTAGCCTATAGCTTATTGCCGACCCGGATACTAGTCGGACGGCAATGATGTTTTAGTGTACATTTTTAGGCTAACAACCTGACATGCACTCTGACTATCCAGTGTTCAATTATGGCGTTTTATTTGCATTATTTTATTCCAATTAATGAGACGACGGCGTTTAGTCAACGTCAGTGATTTTCCTGAAATCACTGCAACTTACATTAAAATTCACTGAGCGGTTGGCTTCCTAACCTACAATCGAAGCCTCACTGACCTCATTTTGGCTTTGCGCTGTGGGAGTGTGTGTTTAAGGTGCCACCGCTCGTCGTTCACAGCTGAACCTGTGAACATGTGCTGCAAATATCGAAAGAAACAAAGCAACATTTTGGCACAACCTTGCATAGAATGTTCCAAACCAAGATGTTTGTCTCTTACCATGGACAGACGGTACCCATTGCAGAGCCAAGACGCACCACAGCAGCAAAACTCTCCAGCATCCCCGCTTGCTCTGCATTTTTGCTGAAAAAATTTAGCCTCAAACCGAATAAATAAAGCAAAAAGCACTCAGTTCTGGTTAAAACACGGATCGGTTTAAGAACGGATATAGGCTAGTATGCGTTTGATTTGCGAGAGGTTTTCTTTGCGTCTAGACTCCCGCCTCCCAACAGCGCGTCTCCATAGCCGCTTCGACTCCGAGGGTCTTGTCGTGGATTCGTTCCTCTATACTTCTGTGAAACAGTTTGGTTTACGTCTCCATCGCCACAAACACCAGGTCGGTTCGGAGACGGTGGTGGGGGTTAGCTGGAAAGGTTTGACCATACACAAGCGGACACCAAAACTCAGTTTGTTTCTAAAAAGCAGTTTTTTTTAGTTTTTTTTTAGCACATACGATATCGAGACGGGTTGAGAAAGAATGCGCCGCGCTTGTCAGCGTTTACATCGTCTGGGAAGAAGGGAAATGGGCTGTTGTCACTGCCGGGGGGGGGGGGGGGGGGGGGGGGGGGGGGGGGGGGGGGGGGGGGGGGGGGGGGGGGGGGGGGGGGGGGGGG
>JAODLL010005321.1:0-10607 GCA_026546735.1 Forbesichthys agassizii
TTACTTCACGTCTGGATTACTGCAACCATCTTCTCTCTGGCATCCAAACTCATCAACAGACTCCAATTAGTCCAGAACTCTGCTGCCAGGATCCTCACCAACACAAGGTCAACAGATCACATCACTCCAACTCCGATTCAGCTACATTGGCTTCATGTAAAGTTCCATATACACTTCAAGATTCTCCTCCTTACATACAAGGCCCTCCACAACCTGGCTCCCTCCTGCCTCTGACCTCCTCCTGCCATATACTCCCTCCCTCTCCGCTCCTCCTCTACAGGACTTCTCGTCACCCCCCATTCCTCCTCTCCGCCATGGGGGCTGGCGCCTTCAGCTGCTCTGCCCCCAGACTCTGGAACACACTTCTCCTGCACATACGACATGCCACCACGGTCACCTCATTTGCTGAGCTCCTCAAAACCCACCTCTTCAAGATCGTCTATAACATTTAACCCTTTGTTCCATTGCCACTTGACTCCCCAGCCCTCCCAACAAGCATGTGTTTTTATATTATTTTGTTAATTTTGTATATATTTCCTATTTGATTTAAATGTGTAATGTTTCTATAATGTATATTCCTGCCTTGGTCAAATGTTTATTACTATAGTCTCAGCCAAATATTTTATATATCTTTGTATTTGCAATGTAAGATGTCCTTGAGTGCATTAAAAGGCGTCCTGAATACAATGTATTATTATACAGTATAACTACTGTGTGTAGCATGTGGAAATGTTCCCAAAATGTGCACAAGGTCTGATGTCATAGAAAGGTGTATTAGCACACGCAGGCATGCACGCCCTCTGCCCGATAAAGCGGTCTGCCTCATCTGCTGCTCCACAGCTGCCTGCACGAGCTCCAGGACACAGGCAAGCTTCTGTGAGCCCCAGGGGAAACTGGGGGTGCGTTCAGTGGACTGAACATTCAATTTACTTTTACACTGAATGACATGTTTCCTCAAAAACATTCAAAACGTTCTTGAACTACTTTCCTAGACTTTTGCTGCGTTTAATGGGCGAGGCACGCGTTTGCAAGGGACATGTTTGGGTGGGAAGTGGTGCAGAAGTAGAGCAACGGTGATAGGAGATCAAGAACTTGCTGGTTCAAACCCCACTAACTCCACACCAAGTGTCGAGGTGTCCTTGAGCAAGACAACTTAACCCTACCTGCTTCTACTCACATGTCTGACATTGCAGTGTGAATGTGAGGCAAATAGTGTACAGCGCTTTGGATAAAAGTGCTATATAAATGCAGTTCATTTACCTGGGTAAAACATATTTGTGAGTCATCAACACTATTTAGTACCATTACAAATGTCACTATTATTCCATCTTTCCATCTTAAACGTATGCCGTCTCATTCTGATATTAAATTCAAAATCGAAATATGTTGACACAACCATTAAGGACATATCCTTCAATTGTCACAGTAGCTGACAGAGGTGGTTAATCTTGTTCATCTTGTGCATCTGCACTGCTGAACCGCTACAATCTAAAGCATCCATCCATCGGTCCATCTGTCTATTGGTGACACAGGGACATGCCCCAGCCTCATGTTTTCACACAGGCTGGGGCATGGATACAATTAGCCTACCGTTAAAAGGCTTCTAACATACTGTATGTTTTATTCAAATAAATGCCTGAGGAATGTTTTAATGGGTAGACAGACACATGCATTCTTCTACTATAGCTTTGTGATATTATTTTCATCATAAAAGAATCCCGGACAAGAGCAGGATATAGTGACCTTGGCATGTGAACAGCACAGTAGGCTATACATTTACAGCCAGTTTAGCCTGTACACATTCTGTCTCTGATGAAAGAACTCCACATTTTACATAAAATAGATAGGTGGCACAGTGTGTAGAGCGGGGAGATAGGTGCTGCTTCGAACACTTGAAACTCAGATGTCTCCTTGCATGGGTGAATTAATGAATGTGTGTAAATATGCTATATAAATGCAGTCCATTTACCAATGATGTATTTGCGTATACTTTCATTCTCTCTCTCTCTGTCGGTGACGGCTCAGATATAGCCTACAGTAAGTAAGTAGCCTATAACAATGAACATATGGATTATGGATATAAATCATGTCCCTAATGCTAAGACATTGTAGGCTTATCAATGCCGAACAAAAAAAACTAACTGAATCGTGGTTTATTTCTACTGAACTGCAGACTCTGTGGCCTACGAGTTCATGTGAAAACAGTTCGATTGAGTCACGACTCATGATGCTGGGCTGTCGCTCGCTATTCACATTATCCAAATAATTTTCCATAACAAGGCTACTGCAGAGTAAATAGGCCAGAAATGCATCCACGATAAACACACAGTAAACCAGCCTGCATCTACATTAAGCACAAATTGTGCTAAAGTGGACGCAAACAAACAGCGAACAAAACAAATCCAACCAGCGCAGCAACAGCTGCTCACACGCACGTCTCCTGTATATTTGAGGAAAATAGGCCATGGAGTATAATGCAGATTAAAATAAAACTAAACTGTAAATAAATATACTGATGAAGTGTTTACCTTCACATGGAGGCGCTCTGGTTCTCCTCCTACAGGATCTCTCCGACCGGACCGTCGTGTCGCACCCGGTCCTCCAGAGTGGCGCTACGCGATCCTTGACGCGAACAGCCAACTGACTAGTCCATGTTCACGTACAATAGGCATATGTTTTGCCTGACCTTGTTTGATATTAATGACTTGAATGAATTGTGCCCAAAATGTACACTATGATCTACACCAATGGCATCGCGACCACTGCAGACCAAAATATTAAAGGTACATTAAGTGAGATTGTCCATCTTCATGTAGCCTAGACCAGGGGTCGGCAATAGGCCCGCCAGATTATTTTGGAGGTTGAGGGGTTTATCTACTAGCAACGGATTAGTAGCCAACACTGTAATTTAGTAGCCAACACTGTAATTTACATGTACAGAGGGCCTTTACAGTATGTAGCTAACTAGTCAATAGATCAATTGATTATGGTATGCAAATTCACTCTATTGGAATGACAGGCATGTTTTTAAATTATCACATATATAGGATCACAGTATGTATGCTGTTAACATCTTAATATATCATCTTAAATCAGAGAAAATAACTAAAATGACATGTATTATACATTTCATACTAAAATTGGGATTCAGACCAGTGTATCAGGGTCAAATATGATACATTCTAATAAGTGAAAACAGTATTTCATCAGTAGCCTAATGATATGGGTATTAGTATTTTTATTTGCATTATTATACTTCTGGTACAAATCACGATCGATTACAGGATATGCAGCTCAGACTCAAGGCAAGACGAAAAACAAACAGGCCTACATCATTTGTAAAATACCATATTTTCTGTTTCTTACAGTCTGTGTTGACGTCTAAGTAATCTGCAGCAACAGAGGTCTAGCGACTATGTTGCAGAGGGTTGGAGAAAGGTGTAAGAATTAGGAGGTAATGCATACCGGCATGTAACTGGCCCTGCACTGACAGATGGAGTTTAAGGCAGCGGAACAAGCCAGCCATGCTAAACTAGCATGCAGGTAATGCTGCTGACCTAGCATCGAGCTAACACAGCTAAACTAGCATAAAACTAATGCCGCTGAGCTAGCATTGAGCTAAAACAGCTAAACTAGCATAAAGCTAATGCTGCTGAGCTAGCATGGAGCTAACACCGCTAAACTAGCACGGAGCTAACACCACTGAACTAGTATGGAGCTAACACAGCTGAACTAGCACATAGCTAATACCATTGAGCTAGCATCACTGAGATAGCACAAAGATAACAGCACTAAACTAGCACTTAGCTAACACAATTAATTAGCAGGTGTAACTAATAATAATAATTTAAAAAAGTAAAGCCAAATTATCAAATGTTATTCAGATCAAATAAAAATGTATAGAAGTCTTAAATTCTTGAGAGATCAGGGTTTGAATCCAGCAGGCGATAATTTACCAATCTGTTCTAATATCTCTTTCCCACTTATTTATTGTCTCTCCCTGTACCTGTTCTGTCCAATAAAGAAGAAACACTACTGAATGTTCAATGGATGAATGTTTTTTTTCATAAAATGTCCTCAATCACTGAAGTTTGACAGAACGTCTTCATCATAGGCTTTTTTTAACAAGAAGTAGGCTAATATCTAACAATAGTCTAGTTATTTTTGGTCTGTCTTATAGGCATAGGCCTACTGTAGTTTGTGTTATACACATACTGAGTATTCTCTCAGCATAAAATAAGTAGGCCTCCACAGTGGCACAGGATATTTGTTTTAGGTGGGGGGGTGGGGGTGGGTGGGTGAAAGTGCTATGAAAAATGTCTCGAATTTTAAACCTGTATAACTATGCTTTTAGTTATTAAAACCAAATATTACGCCGGAGTGAAATCTGTCAATTTGCGCGAAGGTGGATCATGAATTAACAATGGCCACGCCCCATTCCTGAAGTAGTCAACATGCAGCACCATGTTGTGGGAAATCATAATAATTTGGGAGATGCTGTGGTTTTCATGCACTATACCAGTATATTCAGTATTTACTATATAGCTTTAAACTAATCATTTGAGGTGAAATAAAAAACGTGAGAAAACGTAAGGTTATGTTGCATCATACTTTTACTTCTAGTGTTATTTGTATCTCTAATTGACTCCAAAGCTGTCAGTCTTTGCTGATACTATGTTTCCTCAAGTTACAGAAGCTGCCACAGTTGTACGTGCACATTTATACTGCCACAACCAAAGACGGTGGATCAGAAAGAGGGGTTATTTCACTCTGAACCTCAGTGAGAAGATTTATTCAGGTGAGGAAGCTACAGATGTACGGGTTTAACAAAGAAACTCAAAATCCTTTAGTTAAAAGGTTTAATGGGTCAGATAGATGAATGCATCAACAACACACACACCGACAGTGGTACAAACAGCTCTATGGTACGGTGTGGCCAGGCTAAAGGACTGGTGCCATACGGACTGGCAGTATGTGCTATACAAATAGTGCAGTATTATGATGTTATGTGTAGATAGTGCATGCTGTGCTGTGCTATGGTTCTGGCATGCGCTAGGTTTGGCACAGGCAACACATTACACAGTGGGAGACAACAGAGGACAGGAAAAGATATATTACAAATGTTTTCTGGTTCAATATGTATGTATGAGGCCGTCTGCTTGGATATGTCCTGAGAACATTCCTGAATGACATTCAGCAGGGAGGGCAAAGTACAGAACAGAGCAGCACAACAAGCCCTGGAGGTAACAGGAGATAGCCCACCGTAGGTCTACTAGGCCTCCTAACAGTCACTGTTGTCCAACCGGTGGACACACAGGGTCGTACTTCACATCGACAAAGAAGCTCTCAAACTGGAAGGAAACAACCATTTATACCTATTCTAATTTACGCACATCGTACGTGAAAATGACTACATGTAGGCTACTATTATGGTGATATATTAAAAAGCTTCTTGAAGCAAAGGTCTTTGCGCATACCGTATGTTATAACTACGTTTCTCTTCTTCACCAGTGAACATCGACACCTGCAGCATTTTGTCTTGTTGTACCGTTACATTTGAGCCACATTTCAGTTGGTTCAGGTTAGTTACAACTCCACAGCCTAGATGTTTTACATTTTGGTCCAGTAGTCCAATTGGCACATTTCTTACACGTCATTCTTAATGTAAATGTAAACATGAAATCGTGGAT
Organism: Forbesichthys agassizii; assembly: GCA_026546735.1. NCBI lineage: Eukaryota > Metazoa > Chordata > Actinopteri > Percopsiformes > Amblyopsidae > Forbesichthys > Forbesichthys agassizii. The sequence continues at coordinate 5,691 of JAODLL010005321.1, forward strand.
CTTTCTAATTAAAGCTGACACAGTTAGATTACACCTCTAATGTTAATGTCCTTTAACAAATACATACTTTAAGATGAAAGATGACAACAGGGCATGCAAATGGACCAATATCGGATAATATCGGTTGATAATATCAGCCATACAATATCATGGCTGGACTAAAGTAAATTAATAAATACACTAGTTCATACAGTGAGGTTTCTGTTAGGGCTTTATGGCCTCTGCCCAGGTCTTAGTCGACGTGACTCTGGTTCAGTTAAACTCCTTCATGCCTCCACATTGGTTTATCATCACGTGGTGAGGGACAGCACGCAGATGAACTCACAGAAGACCCCCATTGACACACACAAATTGCATTCAAAATGTTGATATGAATATAGAAAAGAAAAAAATCTACTGATAAATTCTGCCAAAACTTGTTTCACAGATGTTTCTCGCACAATTTGCTAAATCTGGTTTCTATGAAAGACACCAGCTTCAAACAAATTTGCCTGTATTGGGTCACGTTTGAGTCATTTCATAGAAATGTGTGTAGGTTATCTAATGTAATAAAAGAACATTCAGCTGTTGGTATCAAAACTGGAAGTTGCTATACTCATATACTTAAATAACTGAAAAATATTTACATAGGAGTTATGCACTGGTGTTAAACATTATAATTATAGACTATTATGAATCCAGTGTGACAGAAACATTATACTTGACATCACAAAAGCAGAAACAAATATATTAGGATTATACATAAGTATACAAATGGATGCAAAACAAAAAAAAAGACAAAAGAAATATAATTATTACCTTCCTGGTTATAAACATTTATTCTCAAGAATAATGCAGATCATATTTTTTTTCCTGAACCTCATATGACATACCAGGCATATACATTCTATCTGCTTCCATGTATACGAGAGTCTAAACATGCACATTTACCTTGTTTGATTAACAATGAAAGACAGCAATTTTAACTTCCTGTTGATAAAGTTTAAAATCACAAAACAAAAGTGTAATTCTAGATTAGCGACCTCTCAGGTGTACACTGACTTCCCCTAAGAGATGCATGGCCACGGGGAGAGCCAGACCTTTAACACTGAAAAATGTTATCGATTGTAAACTCTTGATATTGAAATGTAGACAGATTATAGTCGGATGAATCGGGGGGGAGCATTACCCAAAGCAATGATTGACTTGAAGGTTAGATTGATAGTTATGGCAAGAAGGATCTGATATTCATATGCAGGCCCAGACTTGTGCACGCACCTATGTCTGCACGTGTGTGCACGTACACACACACAAACACACACATACATACACAAACATGTACGCACACACATTTGTGCACATATACACACGCACACACCTCTGTGCATGTACACACACACACACACACACACACAAACACACACACTAAGCACCTTTGTGCATGCACACACCCACACACGTTTGTGCATCTACCCATTTGTGCATACACACACACACACGTTTGTGCATGTACACGTTTGCGCACACACACACACACACACACACACGTTTGTGCACACACACACACACACACACACAAACGTGCTGCACAAGTTTCCTCAGTGATATTTTAGTTGCTACATATTGGCAAGCATTAAATGTATGACCTCATGTCAATACACGGGAAAAGGAGGTGCAAACTGTAAACAGAATACAGTGTAGCAATTTGTATTCATCCCATCCTTCATATTTGGCATTAGCTTCTCCAGAAAAGGTGTTATTAGGACATCACATAGTTATGTACATAGATCTAGATAGCTATATACTCTATCTGTATAGAATACTGGCATCCACCAGCCATTACTTTGGGCTGCGTTGTGTACGAATAAGAACATGTAGTTAAAATACACCCCTAAAATTAAACCTGGTTATTATTAAAATGTTATTATTACATCACTGGCATAGATTTGTAAAAACCAACCTCTACATATCCATGTAAATGCATCCTTTACTTAATACCGTAATGATCTATAATATAATGTAATGCAGAGGAACATAATACCCATCCTTGTCACACAGGTTCTGTAGTGAAATGGGAAGGAGAGACATGGTGGGGGGGTCACTTAAGGACTGGTTACTTGTCAAGGGGCGGGGGGGGGGATAGGTCATGTAAGGACTGGCTCAAGTGGTCAGGAGGGGATGGTGGTTTGGCCAGGTTTCTAACTGGGCCCTGGAAAGGCTGGGGTGGATGAGCTGGACCCTGGAAAGGCTGGGGTGGATGAACTGGGCCCTGGAGAGGTTGGGGTGGATGAGCTGGGCCCTGGAGAGGTTGGGGTGTCTCACTGGGCCCTGGAGAGGTTGGGGTGTCTCACTGGGCCCTGGAGAGGCTGGGGTGTCTCACTGGGCCCTAGAGAGGCTGGGGTGGATGAACTGGGGGTTGATGAAGGAGAAGCCTGCGAAGTCTGCCTGGTCGATGTTGGCAATGACCAGCTCATCGGGCGGAGTCAGCTGGGGCTGCGTGCGTGTGAAGAACTTGTCGAAGTTCTCTGCCGCTTTGCCACACTGGAGGAGATAAGGAGACAAGTATAGTAGACAAGGAAACTAATAGAAGAGACTAGGAGAAGGTACTGCAGGACAAGCTGACTAAAGGCGTTAACGTTAGGGCTGTGTGTTGGCAAGAACCTGGCGATATATTGCCATATATCATAGCAGTGCTAATGTGTGGCACCGCTGCAAGCAATGCATTAAAACTCATGTAAACTTGCTCAGGGACTGCGGATGGTAATTAGCTTCAAGCTAAATCCGGTAACAAGCACCCTTTTACAAATACATTTAGTAAATGTTTGTTTTAGAGAATGGATTCAGTATTGAGCAACATAATATTGCGATACTCGGCTGTATTGCTATATTCTTTGCAGTTAGAGCACCATGGATGGACTTCAAAGGCTATCTGGGGCCTTGTGCCTCTTATAGCTATTGACAGTTACATCTCAATCCAAAGTTTCTGATTTAATGTTGCTAAGTTGTTTATTGGCGTATCCCTCAACAATGGATGTTAATGTGGTTCTGCCCCTCCCTCATAAGTCTGTGGCCTTTGCTTATTTATTTAATTGTATATATTTCAATGTGTGTGTGTGTGTGAGAGAGAGAGACCCACCTCTTTAGGCTTGAAGGGCGGCTGCACCTCCCTGTTCTGCAGCCGCTCCCAGTCGATGCGTCTGAAGAAGGCGTGCTCCCTGACATCCCTCTCCCCCTCGGCACCACAGCCCAGACGCCTGGAAGGGATCTTCGTCATCAGCTGCACACACACACACACACACACACACACACACACACACACACACACAAGTTTTCAGGTGAGTTTGACACCAAAACAGCATTGTTGTCAGCATTATCAGAGGATTTTGAAGGATGCATTTGTGCATCCTTCGCTTACTAAAAATGCCTACAATCCTGTGCGAACATCAGAAGAAGAGAGATTTAAAAATGGCGCAAAACTAAACTAACAACAAAACACCACGATCCATTGTTTTTTCAACTGTTATTAAAAAACCAAACGCGCAGTTTAATTAAGCATAATGATTTTGAAGGTGGGACTTTTTTTGAATGACGTCATCTTGCACACTAGCTAGGAAGGCACTTGGATGGATCCGTCCTACCAAGGAAGCATCCTTGACATTGAGAAACACCCAGTGTTAAAGAGCAGGTAGACATCTTGTTACAGGCAGGCCACCATGACAACCTGCCCCTGTGTAGTTTCTAGTGTGTAGTGAAGAGGGCAGAGAGCAGCTCACCCCTTTGCAGATCAACACAGCCTCCTTGGACATGGACTTTGGGTAAGACACATTGTGCTCCATGATGGACTGGAACAGCTCATCCTCATCTTCACCATCAAATGGAGGCTGGGAGAGAGAGAGGGAGGGAGAGAGGGAGAGATGTTGTTACTGTCATTATGTGCACGTACTGTATAACTAATGTGTGACTGATACACCATGCGTGGGGCCACAGTGTGTAGAGTGGGGCGATAGGTGATCCAGACAACCACTATTGCAAACCACACAGACAAACCTACCTAGTTACAGTAACTAAGTAGGACAAGTGAAAGTGGCGGGTCTTGGGAAAGGTCAATTACACAGCACATGTGAGTGCATGTGTGTGTGTGGTCATTACCTGGCCTGCTAGCATCTCATACAGCAGCACACCATAAGCCCACCAGTCCACAGAGCGACCGTAAGGCTGATAGCTGATAATCTGTGGACAGACGCAGTGAAGTGTATCCACCGTTAAAATCCAACCCTCAATACCATAATGTATCCACCGTTAAGACCCAACCCTCAATACCATAATGTATCCACCCTTAAGACCCAACCATCAATACCATAATGTATCCACCCTTAAGACCCAACCCTCAATACCATAATGTATCCACCCTTAAGACCCAACCCTCAATACCATAATGTATCCACCCTTAAGATCCAACCCTTAATACCATAATGTATCCACCCTTAAGACCCAACCCTTAATACCAATAATGTATCTACCGTTAAGACCCAACCCTCAATACAGTAATGTATCCACCCTTAAGACCCAACCCTCAGTACCTTAATGTATCCACCTATAAGACCCAACCCTCAGTACAATAATGTATTTCAAACCATGCTAGCGTGTTTGACTAAATAAAGAATAAAATGCTAGCTAACGTGGGGTTATATGTAGATGCATTTGGATACGTGTAATCTGCTGTTTTCACATTTTGTCTTGTTTTGCTCATGGGTCATGTCAAAAACAATAAATAATTTCTAATCTGCTATTCTGCAGCTAAAATAAGAGTTACAAGGGCAGTAACCCCTAAATGTAAAATGTGAACCACATAAACACACATACACACCAACAGCAGAGCACAGGTTTAGACATGCTGCCTTGACCTAACCCTTGACCTCACTGCGTCAGATCCTTTCT
>JAODLL010005322.1:0-10607 GCA_026546735.1 Forbesichthys agassizii
TGGGGTCCCTTGCTGGAGCTGCTGCCCCCGCGACCCGACTCCGGATAAGCGGAAGAAGATGGATGGATGGATGGATAATGAGTTTAAATGTGGAGAGAAATGGATTACCATTACGTGCTTATGTACTTTCCTAATGTATAGCGATGTATAAACAATAACCATCTGCTTGTTAATTATATTTGTTAGCGTAATTGTGATCGAGCCAGTTAATAAATAACAGGACGTATCATTAAACGGCTACCATGAATATCATTATAACCTCTTAGACAATATATTCTTTAGATATATATTTTCTACATAGATTAAAAGGACCTGTTTAAGCGTCGTAGTTAAAAAAGCTTGTATTGAAAAACTGATTTCCACTCTGCCAGTTTCATAGTGACTCCAGTCATCAACGTAAATGGCTCATTTCTTGCGCCACTAGATTCAGTGCATCCAGTACTGTCCAGCCGTCTACTAACGCCACTGTAATTCACCTCGGTCTTTAAATGTGTTTCCATCAGATCCGAGGCTTTGCTGCCTTGTCGCAGTCCCTGTCTGTCTAATTGTAATTCAATAGTGCGTAATCTTGAATTTGTTACACATCGTATTTTATAATGTGCCAAGTCAGTGCCCGGCCACGTTCAGGAGAGATGGCAAACAGCAGTACTTCAAAAGTAATTACTGGCTTGTGCTTGCATTGGCGGTACATGTACTGCAGCTGTTGAGCTTGTTAGGAGAGCGGATTGGCATTTGTGTTGTTGAGGAATGGTAAGAATAATTTGTAGCTCAGAATGGCAGGTTTTTGAATTATTTTGAATTAGGTTTTTGATAGAGAGCCTAGGACCTTGACGGGCATGTTTTTTGGAAAAGAAGGAACTGAATAGAAAATGTAACATGTTTGGAACTTACGTATATAACATGAATAGTAATTATTAAATCCAACTGCCATTTTCTCCTAACCTGGTACAAACAGGCAATATTCACTGTAGGGTTTGGACACGCTCCATTGGGAAGTGGTCGCAGATGTTTCCTCTAGGCGTACACCTCTGGTTAATATTGAAACTATTGGACAGCCTTTACCCAATCGGTGTTGCTACAACTGTTTTTGATCGCTTCATCTAACTCTACCACCATTTTAAAATATGATTGACTTCAGGATCATCTCACTAACCCACCTTGATTGGTACACCAGCAGGATGGCTATGAAAACGCAAAATCGAACAGGATTTCCAGACGATGACCTCAGCGAAACCTGAGCTGATATCAATAGTCGGGCTAATGTTCTTCCCCTTTCTTGTTCTTTGCCTTGCAGTGGGAGGAGGTGAGCGGCTATGACGAGAACCTCAACACGATCCGGACCTACCAGGTGTGCAACGTCTTCGAGCCAAGCCAGAACAACTGGCTACTCACCACCTTCATCGACCGCCGTGCGTCCCAGCGCATCTACGTGGAGATGCGCTTCACCGTGCGAGACTGCAGCTCCATCCCGAACGTGCCGGGCTCATGCAAGGAGACGTTCAACCTCTACTACTATGAGAGTGACGCAGTCATCGCCACAAAGGGCACGGCCTTCTGGATGGAGGCCCCCTACCTCAAGGTGGACACCATCGCCGCCGACGAGAGCTTCTCCCAGGTGGACTTTGGCGGGCGGCTGATGAAGGTCAACACGGAAGTGCGCAGTTTCGGCCCGCTGTCCAGGAACGGCTTCTACTTGGCCTTCCAGGACTACGGCGCCTGCATGTCCTTGCTGTCGGTGCGGGTCTTCTACAAGAAGTGTCCCAGCGTGGTCCAGAACTTCGCCATGTTCCCGGAGACAATGACTGGGGCCGAGAGCACATCCCTGGTCATCGCCAGAGGCGTATGCATCCCCAACTCTGAGGAGGTGGACGTCCCCATCAAGCTGTACTGCAACGGAGACGGGGAGTGGATGGTGCCTATTGGAAGCTGCACGTGCAAAGCTGGTTTTGAGCCCGACAATGGCAATGTCTGCCGAGGTATGGGAGTTTGTTCTGGTTTTAATTCATGTGTTCTTTCTCTGGATATTAGCAAAGTTATTTTATTATCATTTGCCCTCTTTGAACACAATGGACAACTCACGATAGATCATGTTAGACGCTACTATGTCCTGGACAGATTATTGGATCTGTTTCTTGTAAGGATAAGGGCATTAGTGCACCAGAGGTAATGCATTGTCATTGCCATCTGGCTGCAGACTACTTAAGACCATGCCACTACTCCCGACAGTATAGACTGCATTACAGATGGTGAACCGTCATACTGTGCATCTGTAAGATGTGTGTGTGTGTGCGCATGTGTGTGCGTGTGCACGTACGTGTGCATGTGTAAGTAGTGAGCAAATAATATTATATCCCTCTGCTATAGGTTAATGCGTAAGCTTTTAGCCTTCTATTCATTTTTGTCCTTCAGTGAATCTTATGTCTAACACCCTGTCCACCCACAAACACACACACACACACACATATAAATGTTGCTCAAGGTGTGTGGAGATAATGTGGCTAGCTGCAGGCTCACAGTGTGGCATGGTATTGGTTGGTCAGCCTCTGGAGGTGAGCTTGGGAGTGTGTGGAGCCGAGATAAGATTGATTGACGCACATCTGCGCTGATCAATAAACCGATATGAGGGTGGGCACACATCTACAAAGCAGGCCTGTGTCTACTGTATCCTGCTAGCACTCCTTGATACACACACACACACACACGCACACACACACACACACACACACACACTCACACACAGACCTTGGCTAACGGGAAATGACTTTGAAAAGCCACTGGACAGAAGTTGCCTGCTGTACTGTACTTGATTGTTGCTTTTATTTCCTCACATTGTCTCATTTCGTGCACACCATTTTTTCACACGTGTGTTATTTATTGTAATAAGATGAGAACAGGATTTAGGGTAACATTGGACTAAAGGGAAATTACACGATGACATAGAAAAATAAAACAAACCTCTCATGAACACTATTATTATGAATGTTTGTATGACTACGATGCCACTGCTAGAGTACTGTATTCCAATTATACCAATTCCAAAACTGATTTTATAGATGACTTACAGAAATAAAGGTGGCCGTGTATTCTTAACAAGGAGAGCTTGTGTTTACACAGCATTTTGAAAAGGTAGTGTAACTAACCTGTCACAACAGGAATTTGCATATAGAAGGAAATATTTGTTAACAGGATGGTGTTATTCTTTTTTTACTGTTTGACTGATTTTGTGCACACTGTGGCCATTTGGTATGCTGCCTAAAGTACGGTTTAATTTATAATTAAAGGTGTTTTCTCAATGAAACCCTTGACCTCAAACATTGTTATCCAATTCTTTTAAAAGTCTTATCTCCGGTACGGATGTTAACTTTTTACGCCTTTGTACACAGTTTTCTTTCCTCATCCCTTATTTACCTCAAACTGGTTTTCACTCCCAGCGCGGTAATTGGAGCCTAGGGTAGGTTACTGTAGCGTGTTGGGAGTATGTTGTAGTGCTTGTTAGTGGGGGATTTTCCCACTGACACATGTGCTCACACGTGCTGGATAATGCCAGGATATTGACTTTGAGGGCCAGATGTGTTATTTAGATGTGTATCTTCACTAGTTCCCTAATTTCCTTTTTATATGTGCCCACATAAACTAGTTCATCTCTATCTCTCCCTTTGTGTTGGAAATGATTGGTCCTTTGATAGCAGCTGGTCGATCATTGTAATAGGATGAAGGTGTTGACCCAAGACAAGCCCGATACTGTAACACAAGTACACCTTATTGTATCGCACATAGAAGCAATAAGAACTAGTGTAGTCAGAGCCTGTGTTTAATAGCTAGTTGCTCTCTTGTGACTGAAATAGATTCCCTTTCTCCTCTCCGGGGAAGACTACCAATAAAAAATAGTTCAACCTTTTATTTCTCCTTGCAATCTCCTTCCGCAGCCATGTAATCTATTATTTAAACAAGTGAGAAGTCTAAGCTTAAAATGCATGTGGAAGTTAAGCACATATGGCCAAGCCGATCATTCAGGGTTGGCTGCGATGCATAGCCACACCCAATAGTCTAGGATAATGAAAGGAACAGAACGAATAGGAGAGCATGTAGATTGATGCTGTAATAAGCCCCTCACAGAGAAAAAGAGGGACGTAGAGGAGAGTCTGTGTAGGTACAGTAGATTTATTCGTATTTTTCTATGGTAAAATGCATGTTTTCCCAGTTGTGTGGTCAGTTAAGGTCAGTGTTGTCTGAAGGGACCCGAACAGGCTGGACTAATTGTTCTAACATTTCATCTTGCGCTTTCTTTACATCCTCATGTTAAGCAATGCTGTCTGATTTTGCCCCAGGTGTAACTGATCCTCCCACTCAGATAGCAAATCACCAACACCAACTGCAATGGAATGTTCAGCTCCAAGGGAGAAAAGAACTGGCCAAAATTACAGTTGGAAATTGGAATGATATGGTGCCTAGGGTTAGAATTATACTGTATGCTCATCTACAGTACGGTCATTGAGAATGTAATGCATTTTAAACCAAATCCATTTATGTTCTATGTTTATTTGTTTATGTGTGTGTGTTTGCGTGTGTGTGCGCACATGTGCGTGCGTGTGCGTGCGTGTGTGTGTGTGTGTGTGTGTGTGTGTGTTATCAGCCTATATGTATTAATTAGTGACAGGTGTCATGGGGAGTGTGTGCGGCCTGCTGTCAGAGCCCATGTAGAGTTGCCGTGCTTTGTAAGGAAGATGCCAGCATGCCACCCTCATTACAGCTCGCCTGCGCTCTCATACGCCATTTGGGTAACCCTCATCTATTCTCTCTCTCTCTCTCTCTCTCTCTCTCTCTTTCTCTCTCTCTCTCTCTCTCTCTCTCTCTCTCTTTCTCTGCTATCTCCTTCCCCTAAAGCTATGTAAGCAATATGCTAAATATTTTATCGCCTCCCTCCCTGTATAAATAACACCCTGCTTCCATCACCAAGGAAAAGTGTGTGCGTGTGTGTGTGTGCGTGTGCATGTGTGTGTATAATTGCACAGCATGAGAGAGTACTTTTGCAGTGGCACTGAAACCCAACCGAATGACTGATAGGCGCCGCGATTCAGCTCTTTACTAGCTCTGTATTTTGGAGTCCTCTGCTATAATCATCGCACATTTTCACTAGTGATATTCTGGTCGGTGTATTGGAATGATTAAATATGTCTGACAAGTTAATTTGTTTAATGTCTTACTGTGCTATTTGGAAGTTCATTGTTAGAACCTCTAGCATAATTTGCCTCACTGTTAACAAAGTGTAATTTGAAGAGAGGTTCAACCTTTTGGATTGTCTCCTCCTCATTTTGGTGTTGAAACATACTTGCCTCGAGCGAGGGAGAAATGTAGTCTGAGCTGATTTATGCCTGCCCTGGTGTCTATAAAGTTGTCTGTCTTGAGTTTATGAGGCCCTCTGCCACGGCTATTATTCTTTTGTAATTGGTTAACCATGCTGAAAGCTTATTGCTTTGCTTGTAGCTTTTGTCTGATTGGCCGTTCCTATGCAAAGCACGTAGCTGCGCCGAGTCTCCCCTGAGACCCAGGTGACATGTGGTCAGGGGGGGGGGCGGGGAGGGTGCTGATGGCGCTGGATGGATGACCAAGGGATAAGAAAGCGAGGGTGGGGGTCTGTCCGCAAAGATGGACAGTGTTCTGCTGAGCTCACGAATGTAAACTCTGTTGCTTAGTACATCTGAACATATTTATTGCAGTGAATCTCTAATACCTGTCTTTCTTACACCTATGTATGTGCATGTGATAGTTTGTGCTCATAGCAGCGTGTGTTAAGTCAGTCAAATGTGTGTCATGTAAAACATTATTTTCAGCATATTTGTTTATTCCACTTTACTGTAATTGTGAATCAGTTTGTGGATACTGTAGGAGACGTAGGCGTAGTTATACAGTAGAGATTGTACATTCCTCTGCCTTACATGTCTTTTGCACAGAGAAACAGCTGACACAGCTACAAAGCACTGAAGTACACGTTTGGTAGAACGGCCGGTAACACTTTATTTGAAGTATGTTCATTCAGACTGACACAACACCGTCATAATCATGACTCGACCCCTGTCATGAACCTTAATGAATGCTTATGACTGTTGCCATTAGCTGTAATTCGGTAAATAATGTCATGTTTAATGTCAAGTTGACATTATTTGGGATCTGTCTTTGTCATGACAACTTGACATTAACCAAGACGACATAGCATGTCATTTCGTTTTGTAACCATTGTAATAAAGCGACAAGTTATGACAAGTGGAAATGTTACCACTGTAGTTGAGATCAAGTAAAATAGTCATAACACATTTAGAAATACAGTGTCATACAATGTAATGACATCTTAATGATAAGTCAAAACTTTGTTTATTGACACGTCGTCATGACAAAGACGTTGACGGTTTATGTTGTCTTGGGTTGTCAAGTTTTCATGACAAAGACAACAACAGGTATATACCATCTTGGTTAATATCAAGTTGTCATGACAAAGACACATCCCAAAAAATGTCAACTTGACATTAAACATGACACTATTTACCGAATTACAGCTAATGACACCTGTCATAAACATTTATTAATGTTCATGACAGGTGTTGTGTCATGGTTACGACAGTGTTGTGTCAGTCTTAATGAACAAACGTCAAATAAAGTGTTACAGATGTCCGTTTGGCAGCTGGATGTTTCAGCCTTATTGATTGATTGTAGAGAGTGACATGGGAGAAAAATAGGAAATATAGAGGATGAAAATTGCATTATTTATTATTATATCATTATCCATCTGTTAACTTATTAATGGTATTGTATATGCCACCATCCACCCACCCATCCATCCATATAGTACAGTTTACTTGCATGTATGTCCACTGTATGCTCTGAAACAGTATGGGATGACATAGGGATTTGCACCTTTTCCTATTTTCCCCCACCGTTAGACTCCAGCGGGCTTCTGACACATTGGCGCATTAATATTACAAATATTCAAATAACTTTATTTAACATTCTGCAAGCTGACAGTGGCAGCGGGAGATTCACAGCCCATTGAGCAAGTGCGCTTTCCTGGGTTAAGTGCCGATTCATCATGGCTGCCATTCTCCTGTCTTAATGGCTGCCATCATGGACACAAACACATGCACGCCCATACGCAAATACACACATATATCCCACACACACATATATATACATTAGTGTACTGTATGTACATATCATTTTGATTAACTGTCATTCTACTATAGCCTGTTATTATACTAGGAAATCAGATTATTAACTCCAACAATCCCATAGTTTGACAGCTATAGTCTAATTATAATTCAACATATTTTGACTTGCAAATTGTAGTTACTACATTATTATTTCTTCTTCCATTTTTCTTAATTTTATCAAATACAACAGAAACATTACTGTCCATTGTCACGGACAGGGTTTTTTTCTAAATGGCACTGGCATGCAGCTATTTATTCTCTTTATTATTCTAATGAAGCTCTGACATTGAGAGGCCTTTGTATATTATATGAAAATGAAATGTTTGAACAAAAACAACAATTCTAGACAAAGCCCAAATGACCTACCATCTCCGGGGTTAAATGACTGAATGGGTTATAAATAAGCATATTTATGCATTATAAATATGTCAAGGGTGTCAAGAGGGTTTCACTCATACAGAAATGAAGTATGGCTTTGAGTTTATACTATTTACTCGACAGTTTTGAGTTTATGTGTTCTGGCCTCTGCAGTGCCAGGCACAGATTAGTACTTTTGTGTTTCTTATCTGGCCCTGGAGTGTAGAATCTGCCAGACAGGGTCCACAATGGCCCGGTGAGCTATTAGAGCCAATTCCAGCCCATTTGGCCCTGTCTATTTCTGTTCCGCAGTGTTTACTTCATTTGCAGGGATGCACCCATGTGAACCTGCACGCACGCACACACACACACACACACACACAGTCACCTTGAAGCGCAATTAGTAAGCCTGCGACTCTTCTCCGCGGTATTACCAGGGCGGACCACCGGGACACAAACAAAAATGTAGCAGGAGAAAATGCGTAAAAGGTGGCAGAGCAGAGCCGGGATGAGTGAGTGAAAGAAGCATTCTTGTTGCCATGGCTCTCAATGGGCTGAATAGATGGGATGTCAAAGAGCAATGGTGAAAGAGCACGACCCCCCTCCCCTACCCTCCCACCCCACCCAAACACCCTATCCCAACCAGGGTAAAAGGGACCCATAGAAAGTAAGGCCCAAACAGAGTGTTTATAATGACCCAAAACACAGATGGATGCCACTCTCTGCAGTGGCGGTCCTGCTCTAATGATGCCCGGGGAATCTGGAGCTTTGCTTCACACATAATGGGCATACCCACCGCATACGGAGCTGTTCTCAGCCCCAACAGGTGGAGACGTACAGTGCTCCACTTTCAATTATTTTTCATTCCCTCTGACTTTCCTTTTAGTGACAGATATTTGTTCTCACCCTCTAACCTCTAGTTGCTTTCAGCCTGAGCCAGGTTTGGCTTCTTTCTTCTTTTTGCAACTCCACCCTCCGTCGACATTTTTGGAGAGTGCTCAGCTCACATCTCACCGCCACCCTCACTGACCCCAGATCAGTCCTGCTGCTCAACCTCGGTCCTCTCATACCTTGCTCCATCTTCCCCGGGACATGTCCTCACCTCGAAAGCTTACTGGTGTCCTGGGGAATACGAAGACGATGATTTCAAATGTTTCCTTTTATTTGTCATGGAAAACACTGCTACCGTAAAGTGTCGGTTATTACCTACATAATTACTGAGTTATTAACAATGTGTTTATATTATCAATGTATTATCTGGGGTAGTACAAAACATACCCCTTTGACACAACAGATGGCTGGGGCGCCTCTCAATTTGCCTAGATGTCACCCATGTTTTCAAAACACAAAGGTCTGTGGCACAGGCAGTCAATGAGGACCTACAATTTACTTTCTCACACAGCCCTAACCCCATCATTCAAAATCCCATGCAGCCTAATGTTTTGGTTGGTCCTAGCTCATTATCAAGATAGAAGCTGTCAAACGATGAATTGAACATTGCACCCTTCTGGGTTAAGCATGCAAATACTAAGAAATGAAATGTTTTAAAAGCGTATTTAACATAAATATATTCAATTAAATTTGCTATATATATATATGTGTATATATATATATATATATACACACATATACATAAACGTATATGTATATATGTATGTTTTAAACGGTACACAATATAAACACAATGTATACAAAATACAGTGTTTATGTGGTATGTATTTATTGCTAGACCCCTCAGTAATCTCTTTACACAGTCACACATTGCATCCTACTATAACAGTTGTGTAAGAAAGATATGAAGGGGCTTGAAAAGCACATACTTCACAAGCTACCACGAAAAGGCTATTGTAAGACATTGCTCACATAAAGCAATGTAACACCGTGACACACTTTACCTAACAGTTATTACCGTGCCAGTGTTTTTATTTAAACCTTCTAACAACAGAAACCGTACCTCGGTGCGTGGACACCGGTCAGCGCGTCGAGTGGGCGCACAAAGCTGTGCACCTCACAACGCGGGAATACTGCGGTGGTGTTTCTCATGCAGCAGAATAGAGAAGGTGTCTGTCAGAGGTCGCTGGGCTTGATTAGCCTTTAAACCGTGCATGCACACTCAAAAGAGCTCATTAAAGTTGTGCTACTCCAACAAATAAAGGAAGCGGCAAAACCCCGCTTCCCCAACACACACACACACACACACATACACAAACTCTCATAGACATGGAAATAATCAGGAGCCCACACGCTGGCTTTTAGAGCACCAGAAAGATTTCTCTAGATGCCTCTCTATGCTAATTCCGCTCTGGGAGGGAGACGTGGCCCCCTAGCTACCAACCAGCCGGTGTGGGAACTCTGTAAACAAATAGCAGACAAAGAAGAAGTCACAGAGCGCTCACAGAGAGGATTAACCAGTGTCTTTCTCTTTCCCGCTCACCCTCAAGCCCCCCCCTATCCTTCTTGTCTCCTCGACCCCCACCCAAACACAAACAAGCACACGCACACACACATTTTCACTCTCTCAAGAGTCAATATTCAATCGTGTTGTTTCTGTTTGGTGCTGTCTGACGACAGCTGTGGCAGGAAGGGTCTCACAGTGAAGGAAAGATCAATAATTTGTCACAGAGTTGTGTCCGCCAGACTGTGTTTCATAAGCTTTCTGTCTTTTTACTGTCTCTCGGTCAAGTCAGAAAAGAGATCTCTCTGGTTCCTTCCCAGCCGCATGACCTGACCGGGCAAACTACAGGCCACACTGAAAACATGCAATAATAGACTCTGGACAACTTGGGAGTTGTCTAATTACTAGTTAGGTAATTGCATATTACCGAACCCTTTACAAAGAGGTTTTAGGGTTATGCCAGAGACAACTTAACTAATTAGAGTGGGGGCTGTGAGTTAGTTTAGGGTTATGCTCAGTAGCAAATCATGAATTAGACACATACACATTTCATAAAGTTCATAATTAACTTTTGAAATCTAACACACACAGTTTAACCTGATACAGCAGGGTGTGTGTGTGACATTAATTTATAAACCATGACCCAAACCATA
>JAODLL010005323.1:0-10606 GCA_026546735.1 Forbesichthys agassizii
GGGGGGGGGGGGGGGGGGGGGGGGGTTGTCTGTGAATGGGCTCCACATTACATCGTGACACGTGGATCATCATCCCATTGAGCTCCATCAGATACGTATAATTCCCCAGTGATATTACACCCCCAAGTCGAGCCATACATCTGTTTAAGTGGACGTTTATATCACATGTAGTAGAGCGAGGACATTTGACCGGGCCGCTATTCAGTGTGTGATCTCGAGCCGAGGCTTTAACCCGCTCACACGCACGCGCACACACGCACACGCACACACACACACACACACGTCACAGAAACAGTATCGCTCATTTATGAGAGAGAAGTTAACAAGGAAAGGTTAACAGTTGTGTCGATACACACTTGCGCTCCTTGGCACCAGTTAAACGGTTAATAAACTGCAGTACGTTTTTCGTTTTAACGCTGCTGTGTCTACATTTGATTTTCGTGGTTGTGTGTGTGTGTGTGTGTGTGTGTGTGTGTGTGGTGTGTGTGTGTGTGTGTGTGTGTGTGTGTGTGTGTGTGTGTGTGTGTGTGTGTGTGCAGGTACCGTCTGGCTGGCCTGCCAGGGGACTACCAGGAGAAGAACATCAGTAGTCCAGAGACCAACTACTGCCTCCTGACTGACCTGATCATCTGGACCCAGTACCAGATCCAGGTGGCCGCCTACACTGGAGCAGGTCTGGGGGACTACAGTAGCCCTGTTACAGAGTACACACTGCAAGGAGGTGGGTGCACACACACACACACACACACACACACACACACACACATAGGATTCACATTGGCAAATGATACCAGCAGCACACATACAACAAATATGCGCAGGGCACACATTTCAATGCTGGGGCTGTAAAACACCAAAGTGCGGTAAAAATAAATAGCACATTTTCACAAATGAAATATCTATCTTAATAAACTAATGTGCATTAATACACTACATGCATTTTAATGGCGTGCAAAAGGCTGGTAGCTGGTTTTCCTGACACACTTAAGATAATTACATAAACCACAATGCAAGCAATCTTAACGCTGTAAGGGATTTCTTATCCCTTGATTGCGTCAGCAATCACACATGTGCTGTATTCAGGAACGCTGACACCCACAAAAACACGCAGTGGCACTTGCTATCTCTTCTCAAACACGCTGTACAGTACGTGACAGAGGGAACGATAAAAGTGTTCTGGATAGGGCAAGGAGCCGTGTAGAATATTAGCTTTAGGGCGTTGAGCATGGGGGAGGGGCTGGGGTCTTGTTTGAATACGAGCCGTTCCCTCACAGACTTGCACTTATTTTATCGCCTTTTAAAGACGTGATAGATACGTCACACAGCCTCGCACACATACAGTGCATGCACTCATCAACAACAACAACAACGACAACAAAAAAAAAATCGATCTTATTTTTTAAGATCAGGACGGGTTTACGCACTCAGAGAAGGGAGTTTGTCTCGTTAATATTGTTAATGTTGTTAAATAAGAGAGGCCATTTGTATGCACTCTCTCAGTTCAGTTCTCTCTCTCTCTCTCTCTCTCTCTCTCTCACACACACACACACCCTCTCTCCAAATTCCTCTGAGGAGCGGCTATATCCGATCCTCCAGAGAGTACTGGGGTGAAGCTCGTCTTGCTATCGCTCCGCTATTAGCCTGCTCCTGCCTGCTCAGACTCAGAGACCATGTGAGCATGCCAGCGAGACCCCAAGGAGAAGCTGCCTGCTGCTTTTATCTGTAGCTGGGAGCCGGAAGGGGTTAGAGGCCGGTTCTCACACGGGCTCCCATAACAGCAGGGGGGGACAGAGAGCATCTTTAACATCAATTAATCTGTCCTGCTCTCTCTCTCTCTCTCTCTCTCTCTCTCTCTCTCTCTCTCTCTTTCTCTCTCCCTCACTCTCTATCCATTCATCGCTTTCTTAACCACATTTTCCACATCTCTGTTCTTTCCCCTGTGTGTATTTGTTATGTGTGTGTGTGTGTGTGAGAGAGAGAGAGAGAGAGAGAGAGAGTTAGATGTTTGGCCTCTTTGGCTCCGGCAGACGTAAAGGGCATTCCCATAATGCCGCAGTGCGTTATCACTCAGTACCCCACCAGCATTAGAATAAACCCCTTACAGCGTAATCACCATAACACATGCACACAAACACACACACACACATGCACACAAACACACTCACACATGCTTTTTTTTTTACATAGATGTAACCATGTAAACAGGCACACAGATCACACAGTCACAGTGTACTCTTCACCCCATTAGAGGCATGCTGGCTCCAGCGTTATCATGGGGACGCTTTTACTGTGACCAGCTGCTCTACTGTTGATAGCCTCAGTATAACACACAGACACTCACACACACACAAGCACTGTGAAACACATGAGAGGAGATTCATCAAAACAAGATGCCCAGATTAGGGTTTTCTTCAGATGTTAACTACTGTAGCACTTTTCCATCATTCCCAGTGTGTGTGTGTGTGTGTGTGTGTGTGTGTGTGTGTTGGCGCTATAGTATCGCTATAGTAATAAACAGGAAGTTATTGATTTGTAGCCAAACAGCTACTGCGGATACTTGTTCTTTGGGAGGCAGGGTTGTCTAGCGGTTAGGCGTGTTAAGTCCTACCTGAAACATTGTGGGTTTGATCTTCTTGAGCCAGATGGCTAACCTATACTCCTTCATACTGAAAATTGTACTCAATGTCACTTTGGAGAAAAGATCATAAATCCATCCATCCCTCCTCATCTGCTTATCCGGAGTCGGGTCGCGGGGGCAGCAGCTCCAGCAGGGGACCCCAAACTTCCCTTTCCCGAGCCACATTAACTATCCCTGACTGGGGGATCCCGAGGCGTTCCCAGGCCACTCTGGAAATATAATCTCACCACCAAGTCCTGGGTCTTTCCCGAGGCCTCATCCCAGCTGGACGTGCCAGGAACACCTCCCTAGGGAACCGCCCATCCAAGCTGTATACAGCTTGGACGGTTCCCCGTTTCCCCCTCCTGGGGTGGCGGGTGGTTTTCCAGAAACACCTTGGTGCCGACCAACAGTCCTTCTTCATGTCTTACCTGAATTTCTCCCACACACACTGTTTTGCCTCTTTCACGGCAGAGACTGCAGCCCCTTGGGCCCGTCGGTGCCTTGCAACCGCCTCCGGAGTCCTCTTGTATAATAATAATTGTGATTATTCTGTGTTTAGCTCTGCAATCCACGCTGGAGGACCAGCTATTGTTAATGATGCTGATGTAGATTGTTCTGGGAATGTACAGTATGCACATACTGTACAAATACACACCAGATTAGCAGAACTCTGGGAAAATGCTTTTGTCAATGGGAAGGTGGCTGTGATGATGAACAGCAGTGGAACAGCAGTGGAACATATATGTAGAATATTACTTTTATGTGGTAGTCATTATGTGAAAGGCATAAAAAAAGCACTAATAACATTTTGAAGCTGTGCTAGGATAAACTCATATTATAAAACATTTTATTTAAGTTCTTGCCGTTCTTTTTTTCATTTCCCTCTCTCTCTCTCTCTCTCTCTCTCTCTGTCCCCCTCCCTCTCTCTCTTTGCTGGATGAGTACATGATGATTGCTCAGGCTGCATTTACAGAGCGCTGAAAGACTCTTTATGACACATCATTGCTCAGAATGACTGGGCCTCTCACACAAAAACGTTAACAGACTGTTCATTCCTTACAATGCTGGAGCCTAGAATGAGAGCGGTAGTCACCGGAGGTGTTGCGGAATAGTTTGCAGTGAGGGTGGGGGGTAGGGGTGGTTTGTGTTAAGTAGAGAGCCATGGGGAAATGAATGACGGAGAGATGGCAATTTCAGATGGGGCAATCATGGGTGGTGGCTCAGTGTTATCCTAACCTCACTTAGCTTGTTCATCGCTAAGCTAATGTTACGGAAACTATATGATAGGATGAAATGCACCAATTTCCTTGCCGAAGGGGATATTGGGGGATCATAGTGGAGGAGGAGATGGCTGTGTGTGTGTGTGTGTGTGTGTGAGAGAGAGAGAGAGAGAGAGAGAGAGAGAGAGAGATTGTTCTAGATATTATTAAGCCTGTCCTCTGTATTTCTTTCAGCAGGTGTTTTCAGCAGGTGTTTGACCTGTTTGGTCAAACTTTAACAGGGTTATTCAACAGCCGATTTGAAGGAGGGGGGGCTTCCTGACATTTTCCCCATTTACTCCAGGGACTTTGAATACACAACACTTCAGATAGAAAGCCTTCTAACTTGTGAAAGGCTTGTCCTCTCAAGATAAATTAACAAATAACACAACATAACATGAATTAAAACACATACTGTTGCATGCAATGCATGGTCCTCAATAGGGCTAAACGGTGAATCGTTTTCAAACCGAAAACGCTTGAGATTTGAAACAATGCGAATGGCATATTGCAAGGCAAGCAATTTATATGCTCATCTGATCCAGTTTTTTTGTAGCATCATTAATTAATAAATGCATGCCGACATCCTTGTTCGAGGTCGGCTAATTCTAACTAATCACTGCGGTGCTCCTCTACCAGTCATGCTCTGAAATATAAGACGACTGTAGGATGTACAACACGGCACGCCCACCAACACCACGTGAAACAAGGAAACACATTCGTGGTGGGTCTGCTGAAAAATGTTGAATAATCCCGAAGAAAAGCAGCACTTCGGTGTAGTCTATTTAGGGTTTAAGATTAAAGTTATGTAACTAAGATATTGTCCAAGGGCGTACTGGGTAAGAGAGACTTTAACAAGGCAGCCAGCGTCCGGTACACAAGATGCAAGACAGGTAGTGTAGGCCTACTCTTTTACTGAGATGAACAATATAATGCCACATGCAATTAATGTATCTTTGGACTTGCTTCACAGCAACGCTACAATCTCAGGCGGAGCTAGATCGGAGCTAGATCATGTCCGTGATGAAGTTGTGTGTGTCTGAACTAAAGCCATAACTGGCTTTAGTTCAGACTGATTGGCCAATCACCCTTCAGCGCCATAAAACAATAAAAACAGATCCCATAAAGGTGCACAGACACCGGAACTATAGTGTGCAGCAGGATGCGCCCACGGGGACGCTTCTAGGATCAAACTATTCCTTTTTATCATTGTGTCATGTTTTCATTCATAGACTTTTGAACAGGCAAGACAAGTTCAATCTAATGTTAGAAAGCTAAAACATTGGCTAAAATCTTTTTCAGAAAATAATTATCATAATTTTCATATCATATCATATCATTTCAATATTCATTATTTTAGAAGTGCTGAAATGCAATTTCGGTGTGCTTGAGCACATCTAATAATAGTCTAAAATGACCAATGTGTTCCCTGTTGTCACATTTCCTAAAATGCAATACATCCATGCTCAAAGAAATTAATCCTGTATATATATGCTCATCTTTTCATTAGAATATAGAGCAGTTCATATTCTGATTCCATATCATGTGGTAATGCTCCATAACATGTTTTAAATATGTTACATATATATTGAACTGAATTTTTTACTTTAAAAAATGTATATCGCAAATCAAATTCTAAACCGTTCAGCCCTAGAACACAACATCTAAAACCTTACTACTGCAGGCTGAATCAGTGTTATAACAATGGATCATAATATTTTGGCTGGGCTGTCCATGTTACTACTGTATCTCAGCATGGCATGTGCAGTATCAGTGGAAGTCATACTTTTACCACCACCAACCACAGCTTCACTCATTTTAGGAATTGGTTGTTTATCTATGAATCACTCAGCATGCCAGAGCTAATTAGTGTAGCATTCGTGTAGCATTAGTCTAGGATGCCATCATGTTACTTCCTAGCCACTCAAAAGAAAAGCTCCTCACAGTGATGCAACCAGCTTGTTATATGGAAATGCCCCATACATATGGATTATCTAAATAAAGCTTGATAATAAGTTTTATTTAGAGCAGACCTGGGCAAAGTCAGACCCGGGGGCCGGATGCGGCATTTTGAGACGTTCTACCTGGCCTACCCAGTACATCATACATTTTAAAAATAATATTACAACATAAAATTACTTGATGAGCTCTGCAGAATGTTACTTTATTTACTGCTGCATGAAAAACATAGTTAAAGTTACGTTCAATTATGAAAATGATGTTGCGTAGGAATAGCCTATACAGTATATGCATAAATATGCAAGTTACAAAGTTAAGCTATTTTGTGTTTTATTTTAAAAAGTTTTAGCATGTTGGTTAAAAAAGTGTTGTTTCTTGTGAAGTTCTCTGACATTCTCAATGTGGCCCCCAAGTGAAAATAATTGCCCACCCCTGATTTAGAGTGTAATAGTAGGCTATTAAAAGAAATGTTTAGGTGGTTTAAAGCAGCAATAAAACGCATTTGAATGGCAAATTGTCTGACCAAAGAAGGACTGTGAGATTAACTGAGTGCATCAGGTTTATTGATGGTAAATGGGTAGAGAGGAAGATGCTAAGCCATGGTATTCAAATCAATTTGTGCTGTTAGTCTCTCTGTGTGCAATGCTTTTCATACACCCCTTATCATATTCATGCTTGAAGCCTTGATGCTGCCTGGACAAACATACAGCATATTCTTGTTGTTGTTATATGCCCTGCTACTATATACTAGGACAAGGAAGGATGGTGTCTAAATGCTTAATGCGGGTGTATGTGTGTGTCTGTGTTTCTTTGTGTGTGTATCTGCTGCAGTTCCAACAGCGCCTCCTCAGGAAGTAGGTATTGTAGCTGTAAACTCCACTACCATCCGCTTCACATGGAACCCTCCGCCTCAGCAGTTCATTAATGGCATCAACCAGGGATACAAGGTGGGCAGTACAGTGCTTGTGTGTGTGGTCGGGTGTGTAATTATAGGAACTGCAGTGGCTATAATCCACTCCCCATGCCAGTGGATGGTAGATATAGTTGAAACATTCGTACACGCGCGGATACGCGCACGCACACACGCACACACACAAACACACGACAAATTCTGTTCAAAATGAAGGCGTATAGAAGTTTGTCTTCCTCTCTCTCCAATTTATCCGGGTCGACCCCAGCGAGAGGACTGCCTGGCATGGTCAACACTGCCAAATGAGAGAGAGAGAGAGAGAGAGAGAGAGAGAGAGAGAGAGAGAGAGAGAGAGAGAGGTGATGACAGCTGGGGTTAAGCAGTGAAAGAGTCCCAAGTGTTGACATAATAGAGGAGGGTGTGGGGGAGGCTGGATAGAGGCAGAGAATAAATAAATAAAAAAGGGCTTGAGAGGAGGGCAAGCCTGATGGATTCTGAATGAGAGCGAGAAAGTGAGTGGCCTACGTGTATTAGTTCTGCTATTTCATTTATTCTTCATCCCATTGTGTCAAGCAAGGCCTGAGGAACTGATTAACATGACAAAGAAAACACATTGCATACTTGCTGCGGACGGGTGGCTCTCTGTGTGTGTGTGTGTGTGTGTTGGATGGGGAATAGTATATGGGTTTCTTTGCTGTTTGATGTGATTATCTGATATGTTTTCTCCGCAGACCAGGCTTCACCACTCACATTCAATGGAGCCTCTCTTCATAACTGTTCATGTACACCTGTTTGTTTGCATATGTGTGTGTGTGTGTGTGTGTGTGTGTGTGTGTGTGTCTTGCATTCCTGTGCACATGCTGATCAGAGGGCAGAAGATAATGATATTAATTAAGAGAGGATATGAAGCAGAGACTCATCTAAATCTATCCGCCAACAGATCACTGACTATATACAATGTGCAGGGGTCAATATATTACTGACTGACATCTCCACGTCCTTGACACTGACTCAGTATCTGTTACTTGTCATCTTCTGCCAGGATGAAATGCTACTGTACTGTACTATTCTGTACTGCACTGCACTGTAGATCCCATGCGAGTGGGTTGGTGAATAGTGGGGTGTGTTCCTTTTTATTATTGTGTCATGTTCAAATTTACAGACTTTTGAATAGATTGCGAGGAGGGTGGTGATGTTGCTTCCAGCAGTTCATGCTTAGCATGAGCTTAGCATGAGTCACGAGTTGGGTGAAAGGCTTTGGAACCCTTGGGAAGTCTGCCCGGATTTCTGCCCGGATTTCTTCAAGGTTTCCATACACGTAGGCCTGTCACGATAACTATTTTTGTTAGGCGAAATATTGTCCCAGAAATAATTGCTATAGACGATATTATTGTCAGAATCATCTAAACAATGTTGTTTCGCTATTTTCACGAGACATCAATTGT
Organism: Forbesichthys agassizii; assembly: GCA_026546735.1. Taxonomy (NCBI): domain Eukaryota; kingdom Metazoa; phylum Chordata; class Actinopteri; order Percopsiformes; family Amblyopsidae; genus Forbesichthys; species Forbesichthys agassizii. The sequence continues at coordinate 8,194 of JAODLL010005323.1, forward strand.
TCGTATTGATTGGCTAAAACCAATTTTATTGCTTGGCTAAGTATTAAAAATAAACCTTGAAGCGAAAACATTTTTTTATTTTTTATTTATTTATTCTTCCAAATGTAGTTGGCTAGAATTATGCAATAATTTGTAAAAACACCTATTAAAACCTTGTGGAACACTTCTTTCTACTGTGTGTCTGTGTATGTGTTCGTGTGTGCGTGCGTGCGTGCATGCGTGTGTGTGTGGAGCGTTTCCTAGAGCAGGCTAGACTAGAGCACAGACGCAGAACAACATGGCTACCATTCTTACTGTATGTGAGCAACACGCATGTAAATACAACAGGCAATATTATTGACGTCTGAAAACGTATTGAGGTTATGTCCATATATTGCACGATAAGTTGATATAGTAATTATCCTGACAGGCCTACAGTACATACACATTTGGTTCTTCTCACCCAGTTATGATGGAAGTCAACATGGCCTAAAATAATTCCACTTCAAAATCTTATGAATGTAAACCTGTACCAAATTTTACAACAGTGTACCAAAAATAAAGATGTTTCCTTGTTAAACGTTAATTAATTCCTTAACTGGTTGAAGGCATAAAGCTGAACACTTATCACATACTGCGTGAAGTTTGGTTTTTCATCAACAACACAGTATAAAATACAAATATGCATAAACAAAATAAATGTCATTCCAGATCTTTAACTGGAAAGAGGACTCGGGGGAGTATGACTTTCTGCTGAATAATTCCATCCGCTTCTTATCACTTAAGTAGTGAGGCAGTAGCTAATTGTCAGATTTTAAAGTGTATAATTCTAATAACTTGGCACTCAAAAAGTGTCACAACATTTCTTTAAACTTGAACCATTAATTTCACTGTTCATTACATCAGTTAGATTAGTAGGATCAAAATTCAACCAAGCTTGTTTCTAGTTGCACAACAGTAACATAGATAATTCTGATCGGAAAATTTTGTTTATTGGAATTCAGGCTCAAAAGCTCAAAAGCATTATAAATCCTACCTACTTACTGTACTGTATATTGTATGTATCACATAGCCTGGCTCTGCCAAACTACTGCTCTCAGCTATTTTCTCTGAGATTATAGTCTGGAAACCCTGTTCACATTAGCGTTTTCACAGCCACTCTGTTGGTGGTCCAATCAGGGTGGGTCAGTGAGATGATGTGGAAGTCGAGCATGTTTCTAAATGGTGGTAGAGCTAGATGAGGCGATTAGGCTGATTAGTTAAACACTCTCCAATAGTTTACAAGTTAACCAGAGAAGAGGAGGCAATGACACTTCCCAATGAATCGTGGCCAGGCTGTCTAATCATACCTTTTAATTAACAACTAATATAAAAGTAAATATACACTACTATACTCATGTACTATACAGTAAGCCAAAGACATCGTTTTGCTGTTCTCTGAATGCAGATATGATTTGTAATAACCTGCTGGCATGGAATTAGAGAGCACCTACATAAATACATGCTCATATCTGTAGAATATTGTAAAAGACACATTTTCTATATTTTCTAAAATGGCAGCATGAAATATCGCTCTTCCGCAAAACCCTTTCTTGTTTAGCCATTTCTACTTTAAATTTCTCTTTATGCACAAACGCAAATTCTGTGTGGGGAAAAAAATATAATTAATAATAGTGCCTTTTTCAAGTGAAATTTACCTTGCGGGCAACATTAAACTTGTATGACAATGAACTCATTGGGGACAGCGTAACTGGAAGGTGGTCAGTTAAAGTGGAAACTCTATTCAGGAAATACATAGGAATGTGATTGGTAAATGTATAGCATGAACACAATGTCTATCTGTCTGTCTATATTGTGTTGCCTTTGGCAACTGTTTGCATTGCGGCCTGTGTGGCTCAGGCGTGGGCTTCTGTGGACGAGCATTAGGAGCGACACTCACGATAAACTAGTCTCCTGTCGTCCGCTAACTGACCGCCATCTCCTTCCATCTTCCCCAACAGTTGTTGGTCTGGCCGGATCAGTCTCCAGAGCGTGTCACCATAGTAACCATCACCCCAGACTACCCGAGCGCACGCCACACCGGGTTGGTCAGTGGCCTCAAGAAATTCACCTGGTACTTTGGCTCCACCCTCTGCTTCACGACGCCTGGCGACGGCCCTCGTAGTCCGCCCACCCTGTTGCAGACGCACGAGGACAGTGAGTACGCACACACGTGCACGCACACAAACACACACACACACAGGCGCACACTCACACACGCACGCGTGCACTCACAGCGTGAATCATGCCGGAACAGAACACAAAGTGCTCTCTCCCTCTCCCTCTCTCTCTCTCTCTCTCTCTCGCTCTCTCTCTCCCTCTCTCTCTCTCTCTCAATTCAATTCAAGTTAGCTTTATTAGCATGACAGTTATAACAACAGTATTGCCAAAGCTA
>JAODLL010005324.1:0-10604 GCA_026546735.1 Forbesichthys agassizii
CAGTGATTATACTATATGTGTACTAGCATACTATATACACAGTGATATATGTGTACTAGCATACTATATACACAGTGGTTATACTATATGTGTACTAGCATACTATATACACAGTGATATATGTGTACTAGCATACTATATACACAGTGATTATACTATGTGTACTAGCATACTATATACACAGTGATATATGTGTACTAGCATACTATATACACAGTGATTACACTATATGTGTACTAGCATACTATATACAGTATTTATACTATGTGTACTAGCATACTATATACACAATGGTTATACTATATGTGTACCAGCATACTTTATACAAAATGTATATACTATATAATGTGTACTAGCATACTATATACACAGTGTTTATACTATATATTGTGTACCGACATACTATTTACACGATGTACAGTATATATGTGTATACATTCTATATACAAAATGTAGGCCACACAATGTGTACTAACTATATACACACTGTGTAATGTGTACCTACCAACAAAATAGTTTAGACGACATGTGATAGGGGTCCTTGTGCCGTGTTTCTATCAGTGAAGGGGTCCTTGGCCCGAAAAACGTTTAAGACCTCTGATATACACAATGTATTTCAACATTCTATATACACAATGTGTACCAACATTTAACTGGCTTAATCCATTTGATCACTCAAGTGACCCGGGGAATTCAGTAAAGTCACTTTGTATTAGTCTAGCATTGCATGAAAACTACGCATTTGTTATACATTTCTAATTTAATCTAATTTCTTCTGCTGAGCAGTCAGAATCAGATGTACTGTGCTGGACGCAAGCTCCCAGCCTTTGTTGCTGCCCTAGCATGAAGTGCATGCTGGGAGTTTATCTTGTCATATAAGTCAGGCACAAAGAGCTTATCTGGAGGTGACACTTCTGAACACTCTCCCCAAGTACTGCTACTCTGGGGGGCAATGAGAAGGGGTGGGGGGTGTTGCTACCCCCGGTTACACTACACCCCCCACCCTCTATATGGAATATTTGCCAAGGATTATGTGTTCCCTTTGTGCTAATCATGTGTGATAGCACAGGACACATAATAGCGTTTACATTATATATGCGCTGTTTGCTCAGCTGGAACCAATAGCACTGAGGGCGAGGTGGGGGGGGTTGACAGCGCCCCTCTCTGCGCCCACCTCCCTCCCCTGCACATTAAGGTCAGGGGAAAAGGCAGGCGGTGTCAATGCGTGGACGTTGAAAATCCGTATTCAATCCCACCCTGGTGCACGAAGTGTGAGAGAAATGGAGATTTATAGAGTAAGGCAATTACTCCGAGCCCGGTGCTATAGTCCTTATTTAGCTGAATGGTGTGCTCGTCTTGCTTGGAGGAGCACTAATTACTGGAGCTTACGGGGAGCTTACACTAATCTTGATTGAATTTCTGAGTGTGATGTGAGATCTTGGCATCAAACTTTTTCCCAGTGTTAAAAAAAGAACAACTTTTAAAAGCCGACGTGTTGAAACAAACAAATGTAGCGCAGCGAGTATGCAAACATCAGATTACAATTTACACACTGCAGCCCAAGATATCTCAAACAAGCGCTGCTTTGGAAGAGCCACATTTGTTTGTTGTGGTGGAATTCAGCTCCAAATATTGACAGTGATATTGTTAATTAAAGAAGAATTATTGCTTGTTTGTTATTTTGTTACACTTGCTAAAATGTCAGAATGCTTCTCAAGCAGATTAGAAATGCACTTAATAACATGCTTTTCTTACAGTACTGAACAGGTACGGCACCATTGACAGCAAGCTAAAGGTTCATACTTATTATCTATCTTCAACCTATTCAAGTACCTACGATGGTATTTCTGCAGCAAACACTGACTGTTCCAGGCCGTGCACGGTAGATGCAGCTAGCTGTCCAGGTGCTGCTTAAGTCAGCCTCCACAGCAGAATGCTGGTAGTGACACGCCCACTTCAGAGACCGGAAGGTTCCAATTTTGCTTCCACTGAAATGCATTACAGTGCTCTTTGCTATTATTACCAATACCTTTGGTTATGGTTTTAAAACACTGCTCGCATAAGGTCACTCAGCTGCCCTGGACTGTGGACCAATCAGCATCCAGTGGGCGTGGCTAAATGTGATACCATTGAGGTCAAGCATTTGTTGGGAATAGAAGTTCCAACAGCATTGGTAGAGCTGGATGAAGATGTATGATTATTTGCTGCATGGCTGATTTGTTAAAGGCTGCACCAATAAACAAAATGACAAAATTAAGCCGAGATCTACACCCAATAGGAAACAGACTGCAAACATTCCCCAGTGGAGGGAATTCCTAGTGTTCCATCATTCAGTGTCACATGGGTACCCAGGTAAGAAAAACATTGTTTTTTATTGCCCCAAGATTAAGTAGCAATATCACCAATTTGAGAAGTCTCCAGGTAGAGCTAACCTTAGCATTATTGCTACTACAGAAATGCAGGTCTTTCACATCGAACCCCTTTGGTAGGATTTTATTAATTGTGAGCAATAAAGACGGGTTTGAATTCTTTAACCCAGTAGTCAGAGTTTAATGCTCCTCGGTCTCAGCAGAAGAAAGTAATTGCGACTAACGCTTTGAAAGCAATTTGACCTTGGAGTTCTGAGAGAAGCTAATCTCCCCTGGAACAAATGGAAGCCCACCTCCCGCAGACAGCCCAGGGTTGACCTGCAACTCCTGGTAGAACCTGACAGGAATCAAACTAGATTCAAAGATGTCTCAAGTAAAATATATACTCACCGGCCACTTTATTAGGTACTGGTCAATTGCTGATTAACTCAAATAGCCAATCAATCTAGCTAATCACCAATCACACGACAGCAACTCAATGCATTTAGGCATGTAGATTTAGTCAAGACAACTTGCTGAAGTCCAAACCATGCATCAGAATGGAAAAGGTATTTGAGTGGCTTTTAACCATGGTTGTTGGTGCCAGATGGGCTGAGTATTTCAGAAACTGGGATTTTAACGCACAACAATCTCGAGGGTTTACAGATAATGGTCCAAAAAAGAGAAAGTATCCGATGAGCGGTAGTTGTGTAGACGAAAAGGCCTTGTTGATGTCAGAGGAGAATGGGCAGACTGGTTCGAGATGATAGAAAGGCAACAGTAACTCACATAACCACTGGTTACACAACCCAGGTATGCAGAACACCACCTCTGAACACTCTGAAGCAGATGGGCTACAGCAGCAGAAGACCACACCGTGTGCCACATCGGTCAGCTAAGATCAGGAAACTGAGGCTACAACTCGCAGAGGCTCACAATATTGGACAATAGAAGATTGGAGAAACGTTGCCCGATGAGACTCGATTTCAGCTGCGACATTCAGATGGTAGGGTCAGAATGTGGAGTAAACAACCTGAAAGCATGGATCCATCCGGCCTTGTATCAAGCTGGCGGTGGTGGTGTAATGGTGTAATAATATATATATATATATATATATATCATATGGCGGTAGAAAAGCATCTACCGTCCTAATTACGCTTTATCGCTTGTATCGTTGTTATGAAAATCACTGTGCTGCAATCATTCTCATCATTTGGAGTGATATTTTGCGTGGATTCATCTCATTGGCTTCATACTGGTTTTAATTGCACTTCCAGTAACAAGTGTAGTTTACACCAGCTCTACAACTCTCCATCGCTGAGCTCTGTGTGAGTGTGTGTGTGGAGTGAGCCCAGCCCGTGGTGGAGCAGAGAGCACGGAGTAGCAGCTCGTGATCAGAGAAACATTGGTGAGGCAGATTTCTTCTCATCTGATCTTATGATCGATTAAGTTTAATCTGCCAGCCTACAAGTTGTATTTTGCGTGGTATATCAGTGCTACTGCTACAAAGTAAACAAAATGCGTGAGCTATGCTACCTGGCAACAGACGTGGACATTACGTTCAGGACACAGCCTAACCAGGTCGAAGCTTAAGACTATGAAAATGTTTGATCAAATGTCCTATCTCTGTATTTTGTTTCTATGTCTGGCAAGTTCCTAGAGTATTCAATATTTCAGAGTTGTGGCCAGGCCAGGGGGTGGTGGCCGGGCCAGGGAGTGATGGCCAGGCCAGGGAGTGATGGCCAGGCCAGGGGGCTGTGGCCGGGCCAGGGAGTGATGGCCAGGCCAGGGAGTGATGGCCAGGCCAGGGAGTGATGGCCAGGCCAGGGGGCTGTGGCCGGGCCAGGGGGTGGTGGCCGGGCCATCGGGGTGATGGCCAGGCCATCGGGGTGATGGCCGGGCCATCGGGGTGATGGCCAGGCCAGGGGGTGATGGCCGGGCCAAGGAGTGATGGCCAGGCCGGGGAGTGATGGCCGGGCCAGAAAGTGATGGCCGGGCCAGGGAGTGATGGCCGGGCCAGGGAGTGGCCCTTCGGACACACGGAACAAAGTCATCTCCGCACGTCTCCGCCGGGCGCTGGAGATACTGGCTGGCTGGGATGGCACATGTACTCACCAGCGCTGACAGGCTGGTTTGAGCTGCATGAGACATGGGGCGAAAATAGAAGCCAGCGAAGAAGAAAAAAAAAAAAAAAAAACTTCACGAGTGAGCTACAGACCGTGCTCCTATCTCGACGTCTGTTCACATCTGCATATGAAATTGCCAATTAATTTAGATTTGTTTCCCTCACCCCGCCAACCGCTTTCTTTGATGGCACAGCAGCATAAAAGTAAATGTGTTAAACAGCAGTGCATCAAATGAATATAACAGAAAGGCTTTAATTTCATATGCCTAGAGGGGTGCAATGAATGTGTGTCACCGATGCAATGAAATTAACATTGTTTACGTGCATGTCAGTGTGTGTGTGTGTGTGTGTGTGTGCGCGGGTGGCGTGCGTGCGCAGGTTCTGCCACAGCAGGTCATGTTTGAGAGCTGGCTTGTCAGGAAACACCCACAGGCCAGCGCGTCTGAACAAATACAATAATTCAATTTACTCTTCAATTACGTTTGCATTCAGGCTCTTCCCTGCTTTAATTAAACTGTTGAACACACCAAGGCACAGCAGACACAAATATAAATCAAATACAATTCATCACCAGGGCATATTGCACCTGATAAAACTGAATGGAGAATGTAATATCCAACGTCTGGCAATTTGGTTTTTTTTGTGACAAAAGCAAATCACCAAAAAGTGGGTGTGACGTGAGGATGCGTAGCTAACAAACTGGCTAATTGAAACATTTGGGAGCGCTGCAGATGACGGCGTGTGTGGTGCTGGAACACCGTCACTCACAGCGATTCCACTTGAAGGCGCTACGGAAAAGATCGGATCAACGTGCCAATCAGTGTCATTTGTGCTGCAGCCATGGAGACGGTGAAGACGGCGATGTTGTCAGAGTGATTCTGGGCGCTTGCCACCGGGTCAGGTTGGCTCACAAGCTGACAGCGAAACAACGGTTCCTGCTGTGCAACGCTAGCGACACGCGGCCAGATGTTCTGGGGCAGCAGTGTGCGGCTCACCTGTTCAACAGCACCACAGAGGTCATGGTGACAAGAGACAGCAAGGCTCATGGGAAATAGAGGCTTAAGCCGATCCTCCTCGCATCGACTTTAAAATTACATGGTGACACTGGATATACAGAGCCCCCCATGGAAGTCGTCCTGATTGGCTGTTTGCACACTGTGTGATGGCTGCATGGGCAAGGCTGGGGAAATATCCGGAGGGGGGGCAGGGCTGCGAGAAATGTACATGCTCTGTATGTGTTATCAGGTGAGGAGGAAGGGGCTGGTCTCTTGTGGGAGGAGGTTCCTACTTCTCTTTTCAGGTGAGGTTGTTTTTCCAACGGCTGCAAAATAATCTCAGATTGCCCTTTAATTGAAACTAAGGGATGAAGCAAGGGTGATGCTAGTCACACACACACGCTCGCACAGAACTTCCATTTTGCGAGGATATTGAACACTTCTCTGGCAGCCGAGGGGTCATGACAGCTATTGATGAGCACACATACCAAAGGTCACGCTTGAATGAATAAGCAGGAGGCGCTCAATGTGCTGTAGCATGTTTCATCTTACGATGAATAACATTACCACTTTAACACGGCCGCTATAGGTCACGGGTGGAACATGAATAATGTATCTCTATAGACTTTATACTGTATATAGCGGCCTATAGAGATGCATTGTGCATCCATGTATCTAGAGGTCAGGGCTGGCCAATCACAAGGCAAGACAGTCTAGAGGTCAGGGCTGGCCAATCACAAGATATGTATCAACCATGTGTAAATGTCTAACTAAAGTTTGGTGTTTGTGGAAAATATACGATTTGCGTAGACACAAAATGATTGTTTACAGTGCATCCGGAAAGTATTCACAGCGCTTCACTTTTTACACATTTTGTTATATGCCAAAAAGCTTAAAATATTTTTTTCCCCCTAAACATTCAACATACAATACCCCATAATAAGAAAGTGGAAAACGTTTGTTTGAAATGTTTGCAAATGTATTACAAATAACAAATCGCTGGCCCCAGGAATTGGGTAGGCACTGGAACGGAATACTGTAGGTTCGATGTGTTAGAAAAACAGTCAGCACGGTCCTGAAATGTCTCAAGTCGAATAGCACCATATAGTATGTCATCCAATAATGCCAGGGCTGTCATGGTGAAGGTGAACTTATGTGGTCTATTCATTTAATTACAATCATAACAGCTGTGGATTTTACCTACAGTATTGGGTTGTATTAAATTACTTATAAATTACATTTGCTTTGGGAAACTCTTGGCTGGACGTCCCTGCCAAGTATTTGTGCAGGGTCGTTGTGTGTTTCTGTGTGTGTGTGTGTTTGTGTCTCTATGCTAGAGCCTACTATGGTCATCTGTTTAATTCAATATGTCCTTGTCTGTTGAGGAACATCTGCCAGTTTCCCGCAGAAACGTCACTGCACTTCTCCATTTCAACACATGGGGTGAAGTGTGCGTATCTGATAAATACCAACCTTTGCGTTAACATCGGCAATGTTAGCATCAGTGGAAAGACTGACATCAGTAAAACAGAGAGAAAATGCAAAGAGCTGATCATCTATAGCGCTGGCATGCTAATGTTAGCATCAGTGAAAAGACTGTCATGAGTACAACTGAGAGACGATGCGAAGAGCTGATCACCTATAGCGCTGGCATGCTAACAGGGGCCGGTCAGTCTCGGGTAGTGCTGATTAACGGGAGAGGCGGAGACTACAAAAGAGGTGCCAGGGCTGGCTGTGAGCTCGTAACCACGCACGTGTCGGTGCGGACACATGGGGGCCCTTAAGGACACATGTTTGGGGAACACACACGATTCTTCTCCTCTGCCCAATGTCACACTGCTTCTAGGGGAGTGCTACAGTACAAATGCCCTCCATTCTGTGTGTGTGTGTGTGTGTGTGTGTGTGTGTGTGTGTGTTTGTGTCTATATGTGCATGTGTGGTGTGTGCGTGTGTGTGGTGTGCGTGTGCTAGTTGAAAGTACGTCTCCGTTAGCCTAGCCTCTAATCTAATATTAATATTCATTGATACGCTGGAGTGTAACAAAGCTGGTGGAGCAGAAAGTAATTAGTTACACTTTTAAAGCGAGGCTTCTTGTTTCCCTGGAAAGTTATGGGCAGCTTAAACTGCTGTGTTTGTGCGTTGCCGATAACAACGCACAGCGCACGGAAGACCAGAGCTCCTGCATGTGTGTGTGTGTGCGTGTGCCTGCTGGTATGCATGCTTGAATGCATGCGTGTGTGCATGAGCGTGTGTGTGCCTGTGTGTGTGTGCGCCTGTGTGTGCCTGTGTGTGTGTGTGTGTGTGTGTGTGCACGAGCGTGTGTGTGCCTGTGTGTGCCTGTGTGTGTGTGTGCGTGTGTGTGTGTGCGTGTGTGCGTGCGTGTGTGCCCGTGTGTGTGCCTGTGTGTGTGTGGGCGTGTGTGTGTGCGTGTGTGTGTGCGTTTGTGTGTACCTGTGTGTGTGTGCGCGTGTGTGTACCTGTGTGTGTGTGCGCGTGTGTGTGTGTGCCTGTGTGTGTGTGCGCGTGTGTGTGTGCGCCTGTGTGTGTGTGCGCGTGTGTGTGTGCCTGTGTGTGTATGTGCGCGTGTGTGTGAGTGCGTGTGTGTGAGTGCGTGTGTGCGCGCGTGTGTGCCTGTGTGTGTGCGTGTGTGTGCCTGTGTGTGTGTGTGCCTGTGTGTGTGTGCGTGTGTGTGTGTGTGCGTGTGCGTGTGTGTGTGCGTGTGTGTGTGTGCCTGTGTGTGTGCGTGCGTGTGTGTGTGTGACTGTGCGTGTGTGTGCCTGTGTGTGTGTGCGCGTGTGCACGTGTGTGTGCGTGTGTGTGTATGTGTGCGTGCGTGTGCATTATGAGGCTGTATATCCAGGCCAGCTCTCCTCACACAGCAGGCAGGAGACACTGGATGTCAGACGGGCCCTACTTGACTCCCGCTGGAGAGAGAGAGGTACGGACGGGAGAAGCGGCTGAGGTAGCTGGGCAACCAGCCAGCCAGCTAGTCAGGAAACGGATCACGCCAGAATCTTCTAAATGTGCTTTGAGGAGAAGACGATACACCTTGGGTCTCATTTATTAAGGTTGCGTACGCACACAACGGGGCTACCGACGTTCGTACGCAACGCAAAAGTTGTGATCTATTAAAAACTAACTTGGCGGGAGAATGTGGGTCCTTCACGCACACTTTGAACCGTGCGTACGCACAAAAATGTGATCAAATGTGAAACTGCGACTCCAATGGCAGAAGGAAGAAACTGGAGAGATGTTTTGAAATGAACAACATTTTGAAAAGTAAATGGAAATATAAGCTCTCACGCACAGCAGGGACGTCGCCAGACCTGATATACTGTATATGCACTTTAAATACGGCCTATTATTAGAAACTGCGTAGGCGCGATATATAGCTCCAATTATTAGACGGACGTATGATGAGGTGCCTGTAGCCTACATTGAGAAACAACATGCAAAACAATGTATTTAACATTTAATATTTTTAATACCAGAAAATGTAAGCTGTTTTCTTTTCAGCTCACTTAATGTTACTGAGCAAATAAAACATTGCAGTAAATACCTCTTGTTCTCTCAAAAGGAGAGTATTGACGGCACTATGCCACACCCCCTATACGTTTTACAGTAGCTTGAATGGCTTTATTAGCTTCAGCGTGTTCTGGAACAATAACGTCTAAAATGATCACACCACAATTGTGATATTGAGCGGACACTATTACAGAAAGTTCCATATTGAACGACTTGCTTTTATGCTGAATCTATAATAATGTATCAGTGTATTATGCATGGTGCTTCAGCTATATCTCTACTGATGGAAGAGAATAAGTCATATTAGACCAGTGTCCGTAATGAATTCCCCACTAACCACGTATCTCTCGTGATTGGGTGACATTACTTTGGTGGGGTTTCTGTTGGGTCACTGCAGTCATCAATGAATATTTATTTAGGCTGTTTCAGTGACCGTTTCTAAGCAAAAAACAACAGGCGTCTCAGGACAGCTAGCATACTGTACGCATATCTCAAGGACAAAGCGTGGCAGCAGTCAATGATAAATGGGGCCGCCAAGAAGCTCTCCCCGCCTGCCTCGCACACACACACACACATAAAGTCATACACGCACGCACACACAAAGGCACGCACCCACACACACACACGCACGCAGGCATACACGCACGCACACACATAGGCACGCGCTCATACACACACACATGCATGCACACGCAGGCACGCACACACACACGCACTGTGTGTGCGCTGCCACAAATGTCATGCATAACGATGTCTAATCGTTTTACTCATGCTGGGAGGTATAAGGTGGAAGACCGCGTCGCCCCCTATTGGCCTATACTGGTATGTCGATGGTAACGCCCACTGCCTACAGCGTCTGTCATGTGGATGAAACAGCATTTCTACATTTCATCTCATCCTCACTGCCACCTGTACTCCCCCCGCCTCCCGTGCATGTTGTGTACAGTGACACATTTAGCCTCCAACCGTGGGCTGCGGTCCTCCACGTGCACGGGCATGCACATCATCGTCCCCCCCAGGCCGAGCTAATGACGTGATTGGAGTGGCACTCCAAGGTGGCATTAGCACGCGGGCTGCAGCACAATGAGCCCGTAGGTGATGCTTTACGCGGCCCCACCAGAACCACTCAGACTCCATTAGCACCGGGGCCGCCTGCCAGCACGCATGACCGTGTTGTTTTTGTTGCCTTGGCGTCTGCCATTGCCGTGAGAGGACGGCCTCCTGGCGCGCGTGGTTGGTGCGTGCCGTGTGCCAGAGGCGGACTGCGCATTAAGGTCTACCAGGGCCACGCCCCCACAACGCCTGAAGTGGCACTCGACCCACGGATGTAATGAAGGTCTCACAGCGATGGGAAGAATGAGATGTGTGTTTAACCATCGCAATCTTTTTCCATTTTCCCTCCATCTGCAGCCGTGTAGCACGATTTTACTTTGGTGCTGGGAAATTGGTTTTAACCTTCACTGGGGACATATTATTTACATTTACATTTACGGCATTTGGCAGACGCTTTTATCCAAAGCGACTTACATGTAGTATTTGTCAGTAGTTGGACAGGTCGTATACCAGCAATTATAAGCAAACAATATTTTAAATAGAACAAATGCAGCATAA
>JAODLL010005325.1:0-10603 GCA_026546735.1 Forbesichthys agassizii
TTGTGTTACATGAATTTGTATGAAAAGTGCTACATAAATAAAGATTGATTGATTGATTGATTGATTGATTGATTGATTGATTGATTGATAGTCTTATTTAGCAAGCAACTAATATGTATATGGTTTACAAGGAGGTTGTACCGAATACAGGGGTTTGGGCATCTGGTGAATGCTGAGCTCTAATGAGAAGCAGAGCGAAGTCCAGCTGAGTGTGAGGGGAAGACAGAGAAAGACAGCATGAGGCTAGTGGTGTATTAGTGGTGTATTGGCTCAATGACTCAACAAGGCAGGCTGCAAGCTATTCCTACCATCACACAAATGGGGTTTATCACTAAGACAGAGATTCCATAATTATCTTGCTGGTGGTTATAGCCAAGTGCCTAATGGAGAAAGATAAAGAGAATTCAGTGAGTGACCATCTAATGAAGCGCCACAGGAGCATCCCGATCATATGCTTAAGCCAGGGATAGATTTGTCACTTGTTGTAGATCAGGTTTGTTTCATTTGAACACTGTTATATAGGATTTTTGATCAAATCACAAGCTGACCAAGCACGTTAGTGACAATACAGCATGTGAGTCTGTTTTTGTTTGAAGAAATAATTCAAATCTGTGCTAGGTATAAAGTACAGTACCATAATATTTCATGTATTTTTCCTCCAACCACACAGTAGCATAATGTATGTCTACTTTAGTAGATTGATATCCATCCAGAAATGCTGAAAGCTCGGATTGTGGAGGGGATTTCTTGACTGACGCTCTTGTTTAACATTGCATGGAAGTCTGGGACAGCCCAAGGAGTGCAAGATTGGGGTGGTGGTACCCCTTTTCAAAAAGGGGAACCAGAGAGTGTGTGCCAATTACAGGGGTATCACACTACTCAGCCTCCCTGGTAAAGTCTACTCCAAGGTGCTGGAGAGGAGGTTTGGCCAATAGAACCTCAGATTGAAGAACAACAATGTGGTTTCCGTACTGATTGTTTAACAAGAGACCAGCTCTTTACTCTTGCAAGGATCCTGGAGGGGGCCTGGGAGTATGCTCTTCCGGTCTACATGTGTTTTGTAGATCTGGAGAAGGCGAATGACCGGGTCCCCCGGGAGATACTGTGGGAGGTGCTGTGGGAGTATGGGGTGAGGGGGTTCCTTTTCAGGGCAATCCAATCCCTCCCTGTATGTCCAAAGCGAGAGCTGTGTTCGGATTTTTCGCAATAAATCTGAATCGCTTCTGGTGGGGGTTGGTCTCCGCCAGGGCTGCGCTTTGTCACCAATCCTGTTTGTGATATTCATGGACATTATATCAAAACATAGTCGGGATGGGGAGGGGTTGTGGTTTAGTAGCTTGGAGATTTCATCGCTGCTTTTTGCAGATGATGTGGTCCTGATGGCATCATTGGTCTGTGATATCCAGCACTCACACAAGCTTTTGATCTACCGCAATTTTTGTTCCTACCCTCACCTAGGGTCATGAAGGTTGTCATGACTCATGACTGAAAGAACTAATTCACGGGCACAAGCGGTCTGAATTGATTTTTTCTCAGGAGGGTGGCTGGTGTCTCCCTTAGCGATAGGGTGAAAGAAAAGGAAGCCTCAGTGAAGATCCAGGACTAGGTGGAGTGATCTCCACTCTGGTCTTGGAACGCCTCGAGATCCCCCAGTCAGAGGTCCACTGGGGTCTGCTGCTGGAGCTGCTCCTTATAAGTGGTGGTTGGTTGTTTTAACTGTGTAATTTCTCTTAATCACAGTAACAAAAGATATTCCACTGACTGTATTGAACTGTATATTTTACTTGTCTTATTTAGCTGCACCACAATAATAGAGTAGCATGTAGGCATGCAATAAGCATTATGTTACATGATTGTATCACCATGTAACGGAATGAAGGAAAGTAAAAGGCTAGAATACCAATGAGGCGTCTCAGGGAGGTGAGAAAAGTGAGAGGAAGTTACTTGTTTTTGTTGTTTATTTTGGCCTTTGTAACTGCAGCACATTTAAATGCACAAAATGAATAACACAAGAGCATCATAGTGTCCCTTTAAATGACAGATATCAACGTGAAAGCATGAAGAAAGGGGTAGATGCAAAAAGCCTTTGATGTATGATAGCCCTATACACTATAAGTCTAAGTTTAAGATTATTGATATTGTAAAATCACCATCATCATGGCCCTAAACAGGTAAAACATTTAGTACTGGCTGCATGGGAATATTGACGCACATACACACGCGTGCACACACACACATACATACACACATGCTCACACAGACGCAATGATGTCTAGCGCTCCATCTTAAATCAGCAGGCGTTTTGATAGCATTGCTGGCCTCATAAACCTGAGACTGGATTTTCTTCCTTTTCCCCTTCCTCTCTCACTCAAGATAGACACATGTGGCCTTCATGCCGTTGCTACAGCAACCCATGACTTCAATGCTACTGTGCTGAGTGCGCATTGGCTGAAAGGACACCTACTGTGTGTTGATTGGCTGGAAGAGGTGAACCAAAGTCTGGTAGTATATTCTGTGATCTGTTATTTTATTAATTTTATTTATGAAGCAACAGAGCAAGCTATTAGGCAGGCCTCTTTGCAGTCAGTGTGATATTCGTTTTGCAATGTAATTCACTTTGGTTGCCTAGATTTCAGCGTGACATAAAACTGGAAGCCTTAAAGGCGCCGTAGGTGATTGTAAGTTAATGCAATGTTTGTCAAATTCAGCAAATATCTACTCATGGTCCGCTAACTCTGAAAACATATATGTTGTTTCTACACAGCCTTGACACTGTAAATTAGAACGCAAACAACGTGGTGCAGACTGCACCACACAGTTGTCTAGCCTTGGCAATGATGGGGGCGGAGATTCTGCGTGAGCACATTATGGCATGGAAGGCAGACAAGGATTTATTTTGATTGAGTTAAAAAATAAACAATATTTCTCATGCGTCCCTGATTTCCACCTTTAAAGTAGACATATGCAGGTCATGCAGTGTTCTTTGAGACCACAAGAGGGCGAACAGAACAGATAATGCTCTGGTTTTACAGATGCTTTGAGACATAGACCTGAAGCAAGCTGATGTACGTTAAACCAGGTGAGATACAGAAAGAGAGAGAAAGAGAAAAAAGACAATAATTTGTTCCTGCAGTATGTACATTATGCTGTACACAGCTTTCAAATGTTCTATTCTAGCCTAGATACTATATTTTAAACATTAACGTAACAGCACTATAATGTATATGTAGTATTCTACCATATTATACCATCAATCACATAGCCACTATTTTCTATGTTAAGATATAGTGGAGTGTCCCTGAGCAGAGAATGACATCACACTGCTGTTCCCCCCTTCCCCCCAGATTACATTTCGATGAATGTGCTCTGCCTCATCTGTGCTCCACACAGATGCAGTCAATAGCCTACTAGGCCTACTCAGATTAAAAACATTACAGAGATTCACTGCCTACAGATTCTGTAGGGAGCATAGAACTATATGGTAGGGAGACTGTGGACTTCCAATTTCTCCAATTACGATTCCGATTCACAGTGCACATGCCCAATTTATTGCACGTGAGGAGAAAAAGTAGCACCCAGTTTCAGACACAGCCAATCTTATTTTTATTGAATTTATTATTGTGATATTGCCTGCGTTGAATTTAAGATGATCATGGTGATGTGGTTAGATATCTATGATGCAAGGTGTTAGTACTAACACTTTTTTTTTACCTGTTACTGGTAAGAGAAGCTAGTTCATGACAACATGAGTCTGGGCTAGTTGTAACACCAACAAAAATGTTACAGATTGAATCAAAAGCTGTATTTATATATTTTCCTTGAATTTCAGTATATGTCCTGGAAGAGTTTGAATGAAAAAAAATGTGTCAAGTGACTGATGGTGCAAGTCACATATTCATAGCCTAACTTATAATAAGTGTACTTGTTTATTATTATTAATTAATAATATGCACTCTCTAAAAAATTATATTAGAAAGAGTCACTATGGCAAAAGTTACAGCCCAACTACCAAAGGAACATTGTGGTTTCTACCACATGAACATTATTTCATGATTGCATCTCAGTCAAAAAGACAAAAACATAACAGCTTTGATAAAACATGGTGCTCGTAAAAATACTTGGTCAGAATAACCTCCAAAGAATTGACTGCAAACATAGAAAAAAAATCTTGTTGGGATTCATACCAGTTTATGAAAAATCAAAAAATCGTCTTTACATGAAAGCAAGCATTTATGTAAAAGGGATGAAGGCATTGGGGTGGAAAGCCTTCACACTGATGGCAGCTGCAATACAGACAGTAAACCACTTAGCTGATATTAAACGCAGCAGTGATGACCTCATCTAAATGCACTTTGTCACGGCACTTATGTCATAAGCAGAACAGAATACAATGGTGTCACATTGTTAAGGACACCGAAAGGCAAGCACACACTTAAGGAACACACACTCAGTTTGTGATCTTTCTCAGAACTTGCCATGTTTATAAGTAAGGTACATACACATTTCATCTTTGTGCTCACAGTAAGAGGGACAAAAAACACTTAGGGCAAACAATATACACCTCTATCTCGCACACTTTATCTATCGCAATCACACATACACACACACCTTACACACAAAAAACGCACATAAATGCTGTCCGCAGTTTCTGCCCCCTAATTCTTTGCTTATTCAGTTTCTCCTGCATAAATGTAATGATATATGAAATTCCACCTAGATACAAAACAGGTTCAACAACTCAATCGACAAAGTGCAAAATATGTGAATAAACACAAAAAATAAATGGAACACATATCTATATTTTCATAAATAAAACAATCTTTAAAAAATAAAGTTAAATAATCCACCTTTTTACAGCATTGCTATAATTATCAGATGTTCACTCTGTATTTGATACTATGTTGTACATACAGTATTTATAGTTGGAAGGGTAGAGGAAGATGAAAGAATAAAAGAACGGCGCTAGTGATATTTTTGTATTTCTGCACTTCAAATGGTTGCTGTTTTAATCAGATGTTGCCATAGAGATATAGTGTTACACATTTGTGTTATATGTGGGGGCTGGATAGCCTTGTGAGTTGTGATATATCCCGATGTCGCGAGCTCCAGTTTGACTTCGTCACGTGTATTAATAAGAAACCCCTCCATTCAAAATTGTTTGTCATAAAGGTAGTACTAGGACATTTCAATTAAACTATCTTTTTACAGAATTGCTATTATCAAACGTTCATTGTGTATTTGAGAATGACAATGTAGGATATATTTGTATTTAGAGAGGCAGTTGAACATGACTACCTACCTTTATCTCACCCAATCAGAATGTTTAACATCAGCTAGAGCACCAATGGACAGCAAAACAGGTAGAATACTGGCAATCTTCCTCTTAGGAAAAACTTTAGCTGACCCCTGATTGGCTGGCTGTTTTCTACACGGTTGACAAAGGCTTTTGCTGAGGTGTTCCAGTGATTCTGGAGGTGAAATTAAATTGGAGTTGGCAAGAGTAGGATGGTATCACAAGGCTAAACGGTGGGAGGTCTTTGGAATGGTTTCACGCTAGAGGTCCCATTGTCTTACCAAAACCTTACCACTCTGCTGAACCCCAGTAACTTTGACTATCGACTGATTGACAGACGGATTAAATGATGACATCGATTCACACAACGCCCCCTCCCTCGCCATTCCCACAATCCCTCCCCCTGGTTCCCGCCCCACTGAAAGTCCAAATAAGCGTCGCCTAGGCAAACGCTAAACCCAGCCCCTCCTGAATACGATCCCCATCCACGGGGACGGAAGGAATCCGCTGCCACTCCGCTCCTAATCCTCGCACATGGCGTGCCACTTGGCGATCTGGCGGCGCGGGTGCTCACAAATCTCCCTCCAGTGTTCGCCGGGGGTGCCCGCTGCGGTCATGCCCAGGACCAGGCGCCCGAGGGCGGGTTTGGAGGGGCAGCGCGGGCCGCGCCCCTGCTCCGAGTCCATCAGGAGAAGCTCCACGCTGGTATCCACAAGGCCTTGGGCGGAAGGCAGGTCGAAGACGAAGACCTCGTTGAACACGGGGTTGGGAGAGCACTTCTTCACGTGGGTCTTCTTCTTACACAGGCGCTTCTTTCCCTGGAACAGGTTCACCTTGACGTACGGGTCTGGAGGGGACACACACACACACTGTAGAGAGGCTGTGGGAGGGAGGAAGGAATTAAGGGAGGGAGGAAGGAAGGAAGGTAGGAAGGAAGGAAGGGAGAGAGGAAGGGAGGAAGAAAGAAAGAAAGAAAGAAAGAAAGAAAGAAAGAAAGAAAGAAATTAGGGGGGACATGTAAAGAGCAGACAGCAAGTAAAGGAAGAAATGCAATGGAAGGGAGAAAATAAGGAGTGAAAGGAGAGAAGAGAGCCAGAGCTCAGCAGCTGTCCTAGAGGGGCTCAATCAATACACAATCAATAGGGAGGAAAGGAATGGCACTGACGAAGATGCTGGCTGTGTACACACGTTTTGGTGTGTGTGTGTGTGCGTGTGTGTGTGCGCGCGTGCCCATGTGCGTGTGCGTGTGCTCTATCATAACCAGATTACTTTAGTAAGGTCACTGTGATATTATCACCACAGTCACACAATCAGAAGTAAGGAACAGTAACACTGTGTGTGTGTGTGTGTGTGTGTGTGCGCGATAATACCTTTAGGTCCATTGTTGGGCAGGTGACGGGCTTTGAGGACCACCACGGTCAGGGTGTTACTGGTAGACTGGTAACACAGAGACAGCAGGAGCTCACCGCGACCAGAGGACTTCTGTGGAGGAGGAAATTATTATTATTTTTATTAATAGTAGTAGTAGCATGGTTTTATATTATATTATATTTAAATAATGATGTAAAGCCTAAAAATACTCTGTACAGTAGGATGTATTTATACAGTATAGGATGAACCCTGAGATGTAAACCAAACATGCCATTGAAGTCTAATAGCAGTAAACAACCAACTTAATATTATATTAACATTCACATGAATTAAAGTTATTGCTTCAATACAAATATTCTCACCTAAAATAAAATAAGGTAATATTTAGGCCATATATGCCTCCGTCATTTTCTCCAGCGGTGACTGTACAGAAAACATATCAAGTCTTTTTCCAGGAGAATGAATGTGTGACTGCACAGGTCCTCTTCCCCCCCATGTGGTAAATAAGTGTTCTGTCTGCGGGGCAAGAGACACATTTCCCTGCCTACGACAGGCTGTATCGATCCCTCCATCGAGTGACTGGGCTTCTTTCGTTCTGTCATAAGCACCCACCCACACACACACCCACACACACACGCGCGCACACACGCACGCACGCGCACACACACACACACACACACACACACACACACACACACACACCACTCCCAACAGTAAGCCACCACCCAGTCTGGCTTCTGACACTGAAAGCAGTCCATTTTGCTCCATTTCTCCCTCATTTCTGCCTCACAACATGTAATAACCCATCTTATTAAGGCACCCAGCCACAAGATGCATGCAAACTTTGGCCAACAATGCTCAATAATAAATAATCAGCTGTTTACAGTTAACCAATGAGCTAATAAAATCCTCTGCAGATGCTTCCTTTCCATTTATCTTGGCCTACTTAGCAGCACCGGTTGTTAGACTGAGGCTCACAAAGACTGAAGCAATGAGTTATCAGTTTTCCAGGGATGTTCTCAGGAAAATTATTGATTGTTCTATATCTCACTTAATTGTCCTAATTGTATCTTCTCCTCTGCCCAGGTATGAATAAATGCTTTATTTTTTACTCTTGTAACATGTATGAACACTTTATAGTAATCATATTCTCAGGCGGCCACGGCCAAAACTAAGCAAAATGGTAATTTATCTTATTTAGAATTCAATTAGCAATTTAAAAAAGCATTATTATATTAGGTTTCTATATTTTTGTTCACCAATTTCACCTTTATTACAATTAAAATATTTATTTTATATTAAAAGTAATATCCAATTTACTTTTATTTAAATATTGCCAACACCAGCTTGAGCAACAGAAAAGAACCAAGAGACTCATAAAAAGATTTGTTCTGTACACTGAACGAGATTCAAAGATACTGAATACCCACCCCTAAAACCCACACCATGCCCACCCACTCATGCGTTCCATAATACCGTACCATAACTTTATCCAGGTTAGGTTTATGTTCTTACCTTAATATTCCTCTTAATGATCTCTCGGCTCATCATAACACGACCCTCAGACAGGTCAATTCCAGCCAATGGGACAAGGGTTTCTCCAATGACCTCATCACGGGAGAACCTATCAAAGCTCAGCACCATAAAGTGTAGCGCCAGTTCTGACACCCTGGCCAATGGGATTCCATAGAAGCTGAACGTTTCATCGAAGGCGGGGTCAAGCGTCTTCCGGAGGACTCTGGTCTTGACGCGATGCTTTTTCTCTGGTAGTAAGGTCAGCTTGATGTAGGGGTCAGAGGTCAAGGACTGCTCATCAGTCGGGGTCAAGCCATGGGCTTCCTGGATTAATTAGTCATAACAGAATCAAAGATATTTTCCTGTTATGTTTTTATTTAAAACTGTATTCAAAAATATTTTTGACTTTTCGTCAAATAACATTTTAGTCCACTTGACTTTTATTTCACTGTAGAGGAGTATGTTTATGAAGTTACACTATCAATGTTTTATTATTGTTGCTTTTGATTGCCATTCATCATTTTTGTAGATTCAGACTTTGAGTGTTAATGACTTTCAGTTCTATTTAATCTTTATCTAATAAAGAGTAGAACTAATCACTTGAGAATGATCATCTGATGTCACAAACAGACAGACACATGTAAACATAACACACTATAAATATACTGTACCTTGATGTGAACAACAAAGGCCTTCCTCTCTGGCTGGTACTCCAGAGAGAAGTGCAGGGTCCCCAATCCAGATTCCCTCTCCTCTGCCTGGGGTTTCTCTCCAGCCAGGGTGGGTGCCTGGCTGGAGTAAGGGCTGGAAGAGGAGCTGGAAGGGGTGTGGACCTCAGACTGGGGGAACGCTGCAAATGGAGAGTGAATGTCCAAGTCGGGGGAGCTTCTGACCTTCTGGGAGTGGTGGCTGGAAGGCTTTGTTGGGAAATTGCCGTTCAGATCCTGTTTGTCCAGGTCTAGATGCAGAGCCATTCTTGAACTGTTTGGACTTAAAGCCAATGTGGAGTTAACCAGTGGAGGCGTGGTCGCTGGTGTTACGGGGCAGTTTCCATTGACGTCGGTTTTACAGGGGTCATTAGTCGGAGTGGTGGCAGAGGCCCCAAAGCGTTTCTTTCCGCTGAGGCCCTCAGGGTAGATGTCAACCCCTTTAAGCATGTGCACAAACTTGTAGGGAGGTGTTTTCTGGGATTTGGTGTTTTTACGCTGACAACAGATCCACGCAAAGGCCGATACAGTAAACACAAGGCCGAACACACTGACAATGGCAACACCCACTGGCACCTCCGCTACAAGGAACAGGCAAGAATAGAGAGAAGAAAAAAAGAGAAAGAGACAGATAATAAGCAATCGCTCCCTCTATTAACATAAACACAACAGTATAAACAAAAGCTAGCATTGGTAGCTATATAGCTATGTTATGTACATGTGTGGTTGGTTGTGGACAACTAACATTGACATTATGGTTGGTTATTTTGTATTTATGCAGTTCTCTGAGTCTGGCAATTCTGTAGCATTTCTCCACTTAGATGTCTAGACAAAATAACTCAAAGCACCACATAGTGGATAAGGGCTTTAAATCAATAACTTGATTCTATACATTTTTGTTTGATTGTTTATCGCATTTGACTGGCACAGGATAGAATCTGACTCACTGGGAGATGACTAGGCTACACACAATCTGTCCAATGAATAGCCTACTGACATTATGTTTAACACAATATCCTAAATCAACTCAACTCAGATTACATTTAGCATTTGTTATTATTTAGATTACATTTAGCATTTGCTATTATTTGTTCTACCCTGCCTGTGGTTTTGGAGAACCGCATCATATCTAAACAGAACAGGAATATCATTTTTTCCGCCCTACAATTATCCAGCTAGTTCTGACACATTATGAAAATTGATGCTGTAGCCTATAAACAAATGTAATTTAGGCTACCATATCAATTATTCACAGCACTGTTGATAACGTTGGATGGCCAATACTGCGTTGATTAATTTCCCCATCTACAATTTTTGTAGGCCCACTTATTTTAAGTGAATTTAAGTGACTTGACAAAGCCAACTAGTCTAGGACACATTTCCAAGTTGAATTTGGACTAAAATGTGTGGAAATTACCTAACGCTTAACATGTCGGTTATCTATAGCCTACGTAGATTGTGTGTATGTGTGTGTGCGTGTGCGTGTATGTGTGTATATATAGTTCCCTAAATTAGTCCAACCCATTTACATTTAGGCTACACATTACCATTTTTTTGTTTCTATTTTCTATAGGCAGAAAAGAAGCCATTGAGTACTGTTTAACTACAAACTTGGAATGGTCCAGGATTACCAAATAACCTCACATTGCATTGAATAAACGAAATATAGCCTATATATTACATATATTACATATATACAGCCTATATTATATATATA
>JAODLL010005326.1:0-10603 GCA_026546735.1 Forbesichthys agassizii
CACACACACACACACACACACACGCACACACACACACACACACACACACACACACACACACACACACACACACACACGCCACCTAATGAGGAGAACCCTGTTCCTGCTGTAAAAATCCCTGCAGTGATTTATTAAATAGGATTCTGTGGTAAATAAGCTTGTAAAACCTTCACACTGCTCTTCTCTTCTCTTCCCTCTCTCTCTCTCTCTCCTTTTAAGTCTCCTCGTCCTTCACTAAACATGCTCCTCCCCTGCTCCCCCATTCCCCCATTCCCTTCCCTGCTGACTGTACCTCTTGGAATCCCTCTTCCCCTTCCCCTTTCTTTTCATCTCTCGTGTCTTCTTCGGCCCCCTCCTTCCTTCCCCTCCCCTTGCATGGGACTAAGCCAACAGGACAACTCCCCCCCCCCCCACCCCACACACACACACACACATTCCTTTTCTCCGCGCTGCGGGTCTCGGCCAATTAATGCCCGTCATGTTTGCTTGCTGGCGGAGCCACCATAAGTGGTGCAGACAATTTGTAAACAGGGGGCCCATATCAGCATGGTGGTCTGGCTGATAGGGCCTGCCTGAGCTAAAAGGCTACACCTGCATGCAACCTGAGCCCACACAATGCACAACGAATGCGCCCTCTAGTGGCCGGCATGTGACTACACAGACACAATATTGTTAACTATTTAACTATTTGATTGCGTGTGTGTGTGTGTGTGTGTGTGTGTGTGTGTGTGTGTGTGTGTGTGTGTGTGTGTGTGTGTGTGTATCTGTGTTTGCTGTCTGTAAATTTTGTCAATTACACAATGTTGTCTGGTCAATTGTGTTGTCTAAAGGAACCCAAGGAACCTGAAGTTCTATTATTTTATTATCTATTATTTACTTGACTTAATTTGATATTTGCCAAACATGGAATTTACCCAAAACTTTATATATCACTACCGTCAGATTATTTGTGACATCATTTCTGGATTGTAACCAATCATCTCTGACCTATCCTTCCTCTTCCAAAAATGAAAAAAATCATGTTAGGACATAATGAAAATCAAACAACAGACCAGAATATCCATCTTAATTGGACGTAAAGGTTTTCTGGACAGCACAGCTGATTGTGATGGATGATACTGTGATAACGGAGTCATTTTACAAATGATATCTGTCTGCTGATCATTCAAATGTTATTTGGCATACAGTATGCACAATTGCATACAATTGTCCCACAATGCAACGTCTGTGGCCGCACCGAGGAGCGGGAAGTCCTCTTCCCTGTAATCCGCGCCGGCCTAGCAGCCTCCGGCCTAGCAACCTCCCTCGGGCCTAGCGGCCTCCCTCGGGCCTACCGGCCTCCCTCCGGCCTAGCGGCCTCCCTCGGGCCTAGCGGCCTCCCTCGGGCCTAGCGGCCTCCCTCGGGCCTACCGGCCTCCCTCGGGCCTAGCGGCCTCCCTCCGGCCCCTAGTTTTTTGTGTGTTTCTTCTGCAGCTTCACTCGCCACCTCGATCCCGTGATAGCTGTGTGCCTCTGGAAGATAAAAACAATTTGTGAACAGTCAGTGAACACTAAGTGAGAACTGCCGACTAGTAATTTATTTCAAAAGTATGATTTATATCTTCATATTTGTTTCTCATTTTATAAACCCATTTATACTGGTGTCAACATTGGTTTATAACATGGTCAATTTTGTATCTTAGGCAATGTAATGCTGGAGATGCAAGGTGAATAGGTTATGATTAGGATACATTATAGCTACTGTATTCCACCGTAATTCATGTCAACTATAATGGATTTTGCAGTCATGAAGCACTCACAGCTCACAGCTTCCCTGGGTTTCAGGGACATATGAGGACATAGAATAGCAGAGTTTGCCAATAAACAGCTCCTTACAAGCAGGAAAAAAGCTTCTAAACATCCTAAAGCTCCTAAAAATCCTATACAAAGCTCCTACACTATAGACAATACAAAGATGCTTAACAGTTCATTCTGAATGCCCTCCAGCTAAGCTTTGAATGTGGTTCTCATATCATTATTTGTTATCTTTTTGATTTTCTGACTTAATAAATTATTAAAACATTGTTGATTGCTTAATAATTTGCATTTCATATGACCATTTCCTTATTAAATATACAGTATAGCTGAACTGCACATCTGCCTGAAATCATTCAAAATGCTGCCATAAAATAGCAACACATGGAGATTGACACATAATCAAAGTGAAGCACTGCAAATTGAGTCAGTATGGTTTCTGTATGCATTGCTTATGTATCTGTTTATCTATATTACTGTTCCATCCCCACAGAGCCAGAGTATGAATGTCCCTGAGCCAGGCTTTGGTGTCAAAGGTCAAACTATCTGCATCATTTCCTATTACTGATAATGTGGGACGTGATTGGATTAAGGATGCAGCTACAACCAATATGCTTTTCTAAGTCATGCAACTCTGAATGAAACTTCCATTTTATGTACCAATGTGGTGTGTTTCAATCATGAGTATGCACAAAAGCTCTGATGAGGGGCAGGGTAAAATAAATAAAAATGATCATAACCCCCTCAGGAAACATTGTATTGAAAACAAAATCTTTATAACAAAAATGTATATTTGAACTACTGTACAGTATTCTATTTTAAGAACTTACAATACTGATCATGTTCTCATTTAAAATCCCAACCTGCTGAACCTCATTTCCAAGAGTCATCGTCGTCCGTCCAGGACCGTGACCTTGGCTGGACAGCTCCAGGAACATGGGCCAGAGCAGGCTGGCAGCTGGTGCACAGAACAGCTGGGCATGCACCACACCCATAAAGGACAGGTCCTGCCCACAAAAGGGGCTACCATGCTGAGGAGTGTTGTGTTCTCCTGCTGCCCCCAGAGAACCCCCCTATAACCCCCTTAACCCTGAGGAACCCAAAACACTGAGAAATCTCCCCTAACCCTGAGGAACCTCCTTTAATCCTGAAGAACCTCCCTTAACACTGAGGACCCCCCTAACCAGAGGAACCTCCCTTATCCTTGAGAACCCCCCTAACCCCGAGGAACCTCCCTTAATCTTGAGGAACCTCCTTTAACCCCGAGGACCCACTTAACCCCAAGGAACCTCCCTTAACCCTGAGGAACCTCTGTTAACCCCGAGGAACCTCACTTAATCCTGAGGAACCTCTCTTAACCCTGAGGACCCTCCTAACCCCGAGGAACCTCCCCTAACCCAGAGGAACCTTCCTTAACCCTGAGGAACCTTCCTTAACCATGAGGACCCCCCAAGCACTGAGTGCCCCCCCACCCCTTCCAACCCTGAAGTTCATCATTAGCATCCCTATACGTAAATATGTATGCCCCATGTTCTATTTAAAATGTATTTATGCAGCCATGAACAATGAGCAGATTAATCTTGAGCTGGTTATATAAAGAGATATGATTTGTTTAGGAAACTGTTTATTTTTGTCAATGGGGAGGTCCACGGATTTCACCATACTATTCCCATTATTTATCTGTGGGGGCATTAATGGGTATTTTGAGTATATTACATTAATTCTGAAGTACATACGATCAATCTGAGGCTACAACGGCATTTCTAAAGTGAACTGTATTGGGGTAAATGGACTTTGTTTCAGGTCATGCATGGTAGCTGTCTGAGCACTGCCTATGTCAGCCTCCACAGCTAAATGCCATTGACACGCCAACAGATGCAATCCATGTTTTCTTCCATTAAAATGTATTACAATGCTCCATCTTCAAAGCTGGGAAGCAGCTAAGTACAAATACTTTTTCAGGTATCTGTACGTTACTCATTTATTTGTATGCCAACTTTTTAGTTTAACTCCTTACATTTTAACACAAATATCTGTACTTTATATTCATTACATTTTCATAACAGGCTAGTTAGTTTAGTGCTAATATTTTTGTCTATTATGCATAATTGTGTGTCTTCCCAATATCAGAATGATCAATTTCAACCTAAATAGATTGGACAGAAAATACTATCCCAGGTAGGCCTATTGCTGCATTCTATGTAAATTAGATGAAACTGATAAGAAACAAAAGAAACCCCCCAAACCAAACTGCTCACTCATATATCTAATCAGAGCCATTAACAGAATTAACTGATGTGTAAAAGAGGCTGAATGTGTCCTCTGGAACCTGTATTCTTAAAAATGAGTTTACAGAGGCGGTTCCTCTATTAAACACTAGAGGACACTCACTATACTACTCTGTGCCATCCACTGGACCATATTATTCATAACAGGCTGCAGAAAATGGTCTGTCCTCTCCCCTTAACTTCTTCAACCATTTCAGAATTAAGTGTGACAATCTGAATAGCAATTTCTCCTGCAAACTGAACTCTTATAGAGCCATGAGTGAAACAATATTGACCACAGCATAGTGTGCTTTTGGTAGGCTAAATTATTTTTAGAACGTTTCTGTTAGTGTGGGCCCTAATTTGCGCGTATCAGCATGTGCATGTATAAATGCATTCGTGTGTAAAATAGGAGAAAAAGAGAGGGGGGGGGGCAGAAATAGAGAGTCTTGTCCGAATGTGGAAGAGGATGTCACACACACTCTGAGCCCTGGCATTAGAAAACACATTTTACTGGAAAAGGCCTTGTTGTTAAATATGGATTGAGGGCCACTGCTGCCAATAGGCATGTTACCCCACTGTGATCAGAGAAAGAGAGAAAAAGGATTGGTAAATAGAAGGAGAAGGAGTGTTCTTCATGTTAGGTTCAGGTGGAGTACAGCACTATATTTATAGAGGAAAGGATGGGCCACATACGGCCTCAGAGTACCTATACTTGGTTAAAGGATGGTTCTCATTATATATCATTAATATAAGGTGACACTTTGAGAGCAAGCGTGTGAATCGCTTGGAAACCACACAGGTAGCCACCGGCTTGTTGAACAACACTGCCTCCTACTGGATGTCATTGTTGAAAGGATGATACACACACACACACACACACACGCGCACGCGCACGCGCACGCACGCACACACACACACACACACGCTATTTGTTTGTGGATCACAAAATAGATAAATTGGAGTCTTAAATAAATTATCAAAAGAAGGACTAGATTTTTTTCCAATTTCAATATCAAATTGTTAATTAATTTGAGTATTTAATTGAATTTACAGTACATTTCTTAATTTATTTCTTAATACATATTTAGTTGATTATATTATCAATTAATTAACGTAAAGAGCCCTACATGTTTTTTTTTATAGAAATCCAAATACATTTATGCATTTTCAATACCATTCATCCATCCATCTTCATCCGCTTATCCAGGCGTGTCATCCAAGACATTCATACATAATACATTTTGCCCAAATAATTTAGGGTCTCAACAGCTAATGTCATTTTTTATTGAGTGTGGTGGGATCAGTTTATGCTCCATTAGCATGATTTGAATGCTACATGCATTTTAACCAATCTCTGAACCCACAAGCTACATTCTCAGATGGTGATAAAACCTCTGGGAGCAAAGTACAATCATTTTGGGATATTTCCAGGATTCAGGTGTAGCCAGCGGATATATGGCCATGACTTTCGTCAGTCATTGTTTACAGTTTGATTTCCTACTTGAGATGTGAGACTGGAGTGTGAGTTGAGCTTGGCTAATCAGATATACTTTATATGTGTATATCTGATTAGCCAAGCTCAACTCACACGCCAATCTAATAAAAAGCTAATAATAAGAAAAATGTTCATCAGATGAACAAAATGATTGGCCGATGATCGAGCTATGATAATATTGTTGCTGCCTAGACTCTGCATGCACTCTGTTGCAACCAGCCAACTAACCAAGAGAGGTCACATGACCTTTTTAACAAATGTGGCGCCAATAACAGAGGTACCCTTAAAGCCGAACTCCTGTATTCAACACTGTTATGTACTGAATAGCAAATCATTGTAAGTGCGTGAATGCATATCAATCACCACCACAATGTGACTGTGTCAAGGCCACTTCTTGTTCCCTTGGTGTACTATTAGCACAATAATGTGCCACCACCACCAAACTCCGACACTATCCAGCAGTTGTTTTTTTGCTCATGAGCAGCCAACACCTGCCGTTTCCATATCCCTGGCTGACATTTGATTAATTGACAAAGTGATTTAACTGAAAATGTCACGTGTGGCATAGACTGCGAAGAAGAGTATTGGGATTCATGGCTGTGTGTGTGTGTGTGTGTGTGTGTGTGTGTGTGTGTGTGTGCGTGCGTGCGTGCGTGCGTGTGTGCGTGAGAAGAAAAAGTGTCTCACCGTCTATTTCTGTGTCTTAGGTCTCGATTATCAGTCATCATATTTCACCATGTCATGTTTGGATATGGCGCCTGATCACAGCGTGGATTTATCTTGGCTTTCCCTCTGTTGTGGCGCCAGTGCTATGCTTCTGACGAGCAAGTAAAGGAAGGTAGAACTGGATAAAAGCCAAACCCAATATGGTCCGTATCTGCACCGTGTTCATAGGTTTACCCCACTGGTGTAATGTAACTAATTAACACCACTAATAGACCCAAAGCACATATACACATACAATACTGCAATGCTGTATACACCTGGAAATGTGTGGATACTTACAGAAGTACACTAAACCAACACACTTGGGCATAAAAGGGGTAAACGGTTCAACAAAGAGGAGGAAGGCGACAAGGGAAACAATGCAGAAAAAAAATAATTTCAGGAGAGTTCAAAAGCCTTATTTCTGGGAAATCAGTCTTATTTTTGTTCAAAAAAGGAAGATTATCTTATCAAGCATATTTTCCATTAGAAAATACATCTAATTTTAAGAAAAGTTTGTCTTAACAAGAAACTGCAGCTAATGTTGAACTCGATTTAACAAGTAACATGCTACAAATGGCTTACATAATACCCCAACAGAGGATCTAGACGGTTTTCCTTATTTTAAGAGTAAGGAAAGATCACAAGATCTCAATTTACGAATCCTGTGAAATTATGTTTAAATTGTTAAATCATCTTTTTAATTGTCAATTGCTGTCACACTTTCACATTGCAACATAGTTTATGGTCTATCTAGTGATGTGATTGTTGGGCTCTCAGCCTAAAGGTTGTGAGTTCTATCCCTGGAATTGACCTAACTGTACATTTGCTTCTTCACCATTAATACTTGTATGCTATGGATTAAAGACTCTGCTAAAAGACCAAATTAACATTTTAAGACTAATTTCTATCTGTCAGTGGACCTTTATTCTAAGAATTCTAGTAAAGCAAAATTGGCTTACTCCATTGGCAGTTTTTTTTTTGCTCAATAGAAGATAATTTGGTTAGATTTAGGAATATTTGACTATTTTCTAGTAAGGCTTTTTTGTAGTGTATAAAGGTCTGTTTTTTTTTGCTGTACTACTGTGACATTTAACTATTATAATATGCTATTATAATATGCAAATACATGCTTTTAAGACTGATTTGTAGTGCATACTACAGTATGTGTCAAATTACTGCTCTCTGTTATTTTGAAATGTACTGTTAGCACACAATTACTGAGAGACAAATGTTGTGTGCTTCTTCTGAAATTAAGTGATTCCTTAGCAAGGTTAGTTAAAATGTAAAGGACCCATTTTATTGACCTTACCTGTCAGGTTTCCCATTACAATTGTTTACTTATTGTGTTATCCATTATCAGTGTGCACTTTTTCACTGAGGCAAAGCTAAAAACACGTAAATTTAATTTATAGACAAAGGCTGTTAGCCCCATGCTAACAGGAGATACTGGCACTTTCTACCTTTCACAGCAGTTTAGAAAGTAGTTTGTGAGTAAAATCATTTTGCCATTGTGTCTGTAATTGCTTGGCTGAAGAGAGCAAGCTAGCTTCTTTGTTACAGGGAATGGTTCCACTCTGGAAGGTTCCACATGTGACTCAGGGAGCTGGGCCACATACCATAATATAATACTTTATTGATCCTTAAAGATGAAACTCTCACACAGTATTGTTCACCTAAAACTTTTCAGTTCTTGCACAAGAAGACTTGCAGAGTCATTTTCTCTTTCAAATGTTTATATTCACAGCATAATACTGTAATAACATAATAGAGCAGAAAAGCAAATACACTATAACCACTTACTCTCTCAGCTTTGCAAGATATAACTAAATAGGCCAATCAGATAAAACCGAGACCACATTTTATGAATACAAGATGGGGCTTTGGCTATAGTATACTGTATAGTGCAGCAGCAGAAATGGTAATCCAGTAGTACAATATTACAATTTTACTCTTTCATAAACAACAGATATACAGTAATTGTTGTTTGTGAAACCTGACTGCACACATAGAAGCCTGAATTTTCCACTGGCTTGACCTGAATTGGAAACGAAATTGGATCCAGAACATGTCTCATTCACATTGATGGACAGCATACTGTATAGCTCAGAACGGGCTCTATATGCAGAATTCCCTGCTTTTGTCAAAGGCAAAGGAGAGGTTATATTGATACACACTGTAGAGAAGGAGAAGAAAGAAGTGTTTCATTTACCAGGATAGTAGAATGAAGTTGATCCAGACTCACTCTTATCTTTCATCGATCACACATCTCTTCGTTTTTTCCCAGTTCTTTCATGAACCCAGCCTCCCATCTCCACACACACACACACACACACACACACACACACACACACAATCTCCTCCCCTTCAACCCCACCTCCACCCAGGCACTTCTGTGCCATTGGTTCTCTAAATTGCCTCTCAATTTTCATTTGGCCCTTCGATTACTCTACCCACCAGCCCCGCGATACTCTGCTCTCCCCTGGACTACCTAAAGTGTTGCTGTAGCAGAGAGATCAATGACACAGAGCTCCAGAACGAGCTTGGAGGGACTGGGAGGTGCGGACTGCTGATGTCCCCCTCCCCTATCCTTTCCAACTCCCTTCTCTGTTGTTGATTAGAAAGTTTCCATTCTCAAGAACAGCTTTGCGTGACACACATTGGCTGCTTTTTCCAGCGCCATTTGTTCATGTGTGGCCTACATTTGAATTTAGCACGCACAGAGAACGCTAAGCTACCGAGATGCGAGGAGATATTTAATGAATTTCACAAAAAGTGTAGCATACCTACCAAACCTTGCAATAGCTGACTATACCTGTAAATTGCGAATATGTACGTCGATTTTCAAAGGTCATGTTTGATTTATTTGTGTTTTCTGCCTTGACACATCAACAGAAGAATGGTTATTGGTTCACAGAGCTATCTTAACATGCTAGTCATGTTAACCATACAGTATATCATTTAACATTTAACAACAAACCTGATATATAGAATAGACTACAGTACATGCTTGCTTACTTTAGGCAAATGCCAATGCCAATGAAGGGCACCAACTGCGTCATAATGTCTGCATGTGTGTGTTCAAGTTAATTTAAAATATCAAAGTGAAAAGATCACCAAAAAAGAATACCAACATGGTCGATGATAAGCGAGTACTGTGATAAAAAGCAAGGTCATGGGGCATCTCTGAGCAGCGGTCTCACGGGACCAAACAGGGCAGAAGTACTCCCACCGTTTCCCCCGCTCATATTACAGTATTTTGTCTCTTCACCTCTACTGTTTTCTCACTTGTTTGCCCACTTCTCCTTTCGCACGCCCTCTCTGTTATCTCTCTCCCTAAATGATCTCTTTCTCTACACTATTGTTTTTTCCTTCCTCCCCTTTTCCTTCTCTCCTCCCGACTGTCTCCTTGGCAGAAGTCGGCCACGGGGCCGCCAGAGGCGTCTGGACTAAGACCTAATTATATTACACCGGGCTCTTTCTCTGTACAATTCACACACCCTTAGTGTCCAGCCCAGACGTTTAGTTTGGATGCCCCGCCTGTGCAGCCTGGGGATACTGCTAGTTAATATGAAGTGGTGGAGTTCAATGTCGCCTAGTGCCTGGCTCTGTGATGTGTGAGGATACTGTAGGTTTTGTCCTCCAAGGCTCTGTTCTCAACTACATTTAAGATAGGTCTTCTTAAACTACCACCGTCAGAAATGTCACAAGAATTGTACATATTCTCTTTTTGCCAGGTCGCGCGTAGTTGGACCGACCAATATGAGCAAATATCGCTTAATGACTGTCTGACTGACTAACTGACCTTTTTATTTAAGGTGAATTCAGCTATTGCAAGCTAAATACACTTTTTGTCAAATTCACCAAATATCTCCTCGGATATCGCTAGCTTACCGTTCTCTGTGCTTGTTGAAAAACGAATCTGATACTTCTACACAACCCTGGCGCCGTAAATAGAAACATAAGCAAAGTGGTGAACACTGCTCATATCTTCAAATCTTGTCTCTTAAAACAAGCAGAGACCAAAGGTTCTTTTTAACTCTCTTAATTATCTTATAAACCCAAGTGATGCGGCTTCTATTGTGCCTTCGCCTAAATTGTGTGAGGATTTTAAAGATTTTTTTATTGAAAAAATCTATTCTTAGATCTTTAACATCTACATCTGCATTTGACCTCTCTGCCCCCCTTACTTGCACAGCTGTATTTAGAGAGTTTGAGTCTATATCACTTACTTTATTGACGGAGATTTTTAATTCTATGCACCTCACAAACTGCCCTCGGGATGCAATTCCCTCTTGTCTTTTAAAGGACGTTTTCAGTACGGTTGGGCCCAGTATTC
>JAODLL010005328.1:0-10602 GCA_026546735.1 Forbesichthys agassizii
GTATAGCTTACATTCTGGGCGGGGGTCTTTACAAAAAGAAGCAACAGCGTGGAATCTAAAATGACTTTGAGCTTGTTCTTTCATCTTCCCGGGGACGGTCATTGTTGCCCATGTTGCACCCAACCTGCTTCCCCGCACACCCGCGTCCCCACATCTCCTAACCTCTCACACCTCTGGCCTTTTGTGTTCGAGACTTTCGCCGAGCCGCACGAACGCGCGTCGCGTATTTACATTTGAGCGCGTCGCCGCCACAGTCACGCCACTTTGATGTGTTTGTAGGAAGTCACGGCTCTAGTTCGAGACGCAGTGGACAAGAGAGTGAGGCAGCACGCAGAGTTCCTCCACGTCAGAGCGCCAGCCAAACAGAAAAAGGAGCTGCCTCCGGCCACAGCGCTTTGCTTGGAAGGTAACCACAGCCCCATTCTCTCGCACCTATTGTGCTTTTAGAAAACATGGTGATCATTAAATGTATCCAATCACCGTGTATGCAAACACAGAGGAAGCCCAACCCCTTACCTACTTCAATATACTGTAGGCAGCTTGAATTGGCGTCCTTGTTAAATGTACTACAAAATGGCAGCCTAATTATTTATCCCTCCTGTTTTTAAAGTTTGATCCACAGCTCACCAGACTTCCCTTACCCTATCTTAGGTGTGTCTCATACCAAGCCTTGAATAGGAAAAACTTGTTTATATTTTTCTGGGGAACAGAAATGTGATTTTTCTGCATGCAGGCATCTGGTGTTCTGCAGGCAGGGTGGGAAATAAAGTTTCAAAACATTCTGTAATGTGTGTCATGGCTACTATGTGTGCGTGTGAGTGTGTGTGTGTGTGTGTGTGTGTGTGTGTGTGTGTGTGTGTGTGTGTGGGTGAAGGGAAAACACAACTAGTTAGGGCACGGTGGCTTTCGACGCCCAGGGTGTGACCCATAGAGGAAAGAGCAGATATGTGTTTCTCTATTGTATCGTGTTGTTTAACTTGGCACTTCTCACTCACAGTTATGCAAGTTCATTAAGCTGGCTAGTGCAGTTAACACTATTTATTTTTTCTACAGCGCTGTTGACACACCTGTGCAGAAATCAGTTTCCCCGTACTCCTAGCGTATACCTAGCGTATAGTACGTATACTAGCCAATAGGGCTGAACGATTTTGGGGCAATTTTTAATTTGGATTTTTCTGACAGATACTGCGATTTGATTTGCGATATTGATCTTTTAAAGTCAAGGTTTTAAGTTATATACTGCATATGTAAGATTTAAAAAAATAAAAATATCAAAATATGATCTGCTTTATATTCTAATGCAAATATGAAATCATAAACCTATTAAATGCTTTGTGCATGGATTTGTTGCATTTTAGGTCAGGCGACAACGGATCAAATTGGTTATATTAGGCTACCATCGGGATGCTCCAGCACACCTACATTGCATTTCAGCACCCCTTAAGTTATACAAACATTTTGTTAAAACATTTATATATATATATATATATATATATATATATAATCAATTTTTAAAATAAAAAAAAAACGTTTTAGCTCTCAAACATTAGATTTGCAAACTAGACTTGTCTGTTAAAAATACAGGTATATAAACACAGCCAATTATTTGTTATACAGTGAAATAAGTGGCGTTCAATCACTCACGGGCATGATCTAGCTCGTAGCTCCATATAAGCCTGGGACTCTAGCGTTCTCATTGCCGTGAATCAACATTACATTCACTGTTACCTATTAGCATAATATTGTTAATCTCACTAAAAGAGCAGCCAGTTTCTCCATGTCTCTTCCCAGTACATCAGCTTTCACAATAGCTTCATCAGTTACACATTTTACGTCTCAAACTCGAAATAGCCTACACCAAAATACTGCTTTTCTTCGGGACTAATATTTCCGATGTTGCTTCAAGCTCAGCCGAGGCTTTTTTCTCACAAAACTCCCAATTATGTTTTCTTATGTATCACGCATTTGTTGGTGGGCGTATGCAGTCGCCTTCGGGAATTTCTGATAGGGAGGCCTGTGACTTGTAGAGGACTTGGCACTTCTGATTAGCTAGATTGACCGTCAAACATGGAGGACAGCATTTCATTTGAACAACACTACAAAAACCTGATTCAGACACGCTTATATATCGCATGCCTTGCAATGTGCTAATCGCATTGTTTGAAATCGCAATTTCGATTTGAAAACGATTTATCGATCAGCCCGACTAGTCCATAATGCACACAGTGAACTGTCCAAAATATTCCCCCAGCCACCCACGCACATGCCTTTGAAGCACTGTGAGGCCCGGCTTCACAGGAACCCCCGGCAGCACGGTGCAAGGCAGACAGGTTTGTCCCAGGTAGCAGTTAAGGGCAGTAAAGCAGGGCTAACTCAGCGTGGCAGGCCTGACTGGGATAGTGTGATTACAGGGCAGCGGCCCCGTAAAGTTTCTCCTGCGGCTGCAGTACTGTACTGACTCTCACGCTACACATCTTTCCCCTCTCCACACTGCACGACAAGCACTGCAGCTGTGCATGTGTTTGCACTATACACATGGCATGCGGTTCCTGCAGCTTGCGACGCAGCCGCAGTGTGACCAGTGTGACACAGGCGAGTTTGGCACGGTACGCGTTAGGAGCATGCCTGCACACACACACACACACCCAACACACGTCGGGAGCAGTGAGAATGTTCGGCAGCGGCGGTGTGTTGGAGAGATGTATCCTCCCCCCTGGGCTAGGTGTGAACAGGCTGACAGTGTATGGTTGCTGAACGGTCTGACTCATATTCTCCGCCACAGGCTGAGGAGAGACAGACATGTCTAATGATGGAGATCACAGCCCCGACAATGCGCACACACACACACACACACACCCACCCACACCCATATTACACGCACACTCTCTACTGTGTGAACGTGGGGACGATCAGCATTTCACTGCTCAATGCATGCATGTAAAAATGATTAGGGCCATTGGCAGCCTTGCCAAATAAAAACATTTAAAAAAGGGGGAATGCTAACGGTGGAACGCGACGCCGTTCCGTGTCAATGTACCCTCTCCCCCCTTCTCTCGGAACATGAAACGGGAGAGGTGCCCCGGCAGGCCCACGCAGATCACGCGCACCCACCCACCAGTCTCCTACAAAAGGACTTAAGCGAGTGTAATGACATTCCTGGTCTTTTGTTGTCTCGTGCCGCAGTAAAGGTGGAGTCTCGGGAGTGTGAGAAGCCAGCAGGCGGGACAGCAGGAGCCATAAAAGGGGGCGGAGAGCCCGTGGGAGGGGAAAGGGGGGGAACCCAGCAGACCCCGGGGTGGGTATTAAGCATCGGGGTCATTTATTGTGCTGGCAGGTCAAATGCTAGCTTGCTAATCCGCACAAACCTTCTAAACTGTCAATAACACGGGAGTTGGACGCAGGGCTCCTGTGACTGTCGGCATTTCTTTGTCCGGACACGTCTGTTCTTCGTGCGTGCGTGTGCGTGTGTGTGTGCGTGCAGCAGTTTGTTCTAGGGGATTGGTGGGGGGTTGGTAGGGTTCTATTGCATCGCGGGGTTCCGGTGTTTCGTCGTGCGCTCACATAAATGTGTTGAGCGGGAGGGATATCAGTGTCAGGGTCAGTAACAGGAGCAGGGAACACGGTGTCTGGACGGCATGTTATTGGAGGGGTGAAGTGGCGTTTGCACTGGTGCCAGTGTGGACTCACAGTGGCTTCCGCCTGCATCCAACAGTAAGAACGGAGCAATGGCCTCAGCTGTTGGCACTTCAAATGAGCCATCAACAGCATGGGAACGTCCCTAGTACGTCCCTAGGCTCTTCAGTACGTGTAGTAAGTGTAGTGGTTCGGTGTGACACATTATGTGTACGGTCGGGTGTATTTGTATGTGTCATGTTTCTACATGTAGACCTATGTCTCCATGTGTGTAACACTTACTGCACATTAGCAAGGGTCTCATATCTCCCTCTGGCACGTGTCCAAGGCATTTCTCATTGTCATCTCTCTGTCAGCTGCCAATTTCCAAATGTCAGTGGGTTCCATCATTCTTTCAACTCTGTGATTAGCTCACGGTGATTGGATTTATTTATGTTTTTAAAAAGCGGAACAGAGGGAACTTTTCCCACAAAACATCTTGGCTCTGGAAAAATGGAACGCCAGGCTGGACTTTAGGAATGGGTGAGGGGGAGGGGGCAAGAGGGGGGTGGCCAGAGAGAGGCTTGGTGCATTCTCCCTGGTAGAACACACCCACATTTCTCACAGGGTAATTACATATTGGAAATGAGTGGATAATGGCCTCTCTGTGTTTTAAGCACTACATCTTTTATCATTTGATATGACAGATAGTTGAGGAGGAAAACCGGCGGTTAAGGGAAGTTTGTCATATTTATTTCAGGGAAGATGCAACTGGTCTGTCCCTGCGCAGAAGAGCAGAAAACCCCATCCTGCCCGACCATGCATCTAAACCATTATTATTATATTGTACTATATTATTAGACTGTCAAAGGACTATTTAACATGATCATTTATTATTCCAACATATGTGCGTGTGTGCTGTTAGACTAAGCTCTGTGGATCTACACTGATACTGACCATCTCTGCTTTGTCTCGTCTTTGCTCAGTACCATTATGTTGATGTTGTTACTAATAGATTAGTTATTGTTAGATGTTGATATTGTATTTCTGAGTGGTATGTGCGCGCACACGTTTAGTCCCTCGGAGTGTAAACTGAGAAGGTCCCTTTTTACACGGATTCGGTTTATGTGCCATTTCAGTCTCCAAAGCACATTAGCAGATGTCATACCACTGTTTGTATCGATTCAACTGCATTGATCTCTCCACCTCTCAAAAAGCGTTGTGGGATGTACCGTTCCGTGTTCCCTAACATTGAGCGACCCCTACAATCTGCCACCACCACCACCACCACTCATATTGTAGAGGGGAGGCAGGGCAGCCCTGGCAAAGGGTACCTAGCCAACCCTTTCAGCCCACGGGCAGAGCTGGGTCCCTCTTCCTCTCCCCACACAGGTGCCAGGGCTTAGGGGGAGGGAACACCTGCCAGCCCGCTTCCCAATGGCCACGGCAGGCTGGAGAGGCATTTTCCCAGGCTCCCCAGATGAATGGTCACTAATAGCCGTGGGAGAGGGCTTTGCGATCCCTGCACAGTGCAGTTACCACTGACTCCTCTTGGCAGAGCCGTGAACGGGGCTTAAGGCGGCCTGGCCACGGCCGATGTGGAAAAAGCACAAGTGTTGCTGTATAACTTTACCGTTGGGGAATGTGTTTACGTCCATCTCCATGAAAGAATGCAGGGGATGTGTGGAAAGAAAGAGGGAGAGAGAAGTGAGTCATATTTGCTCCTGTCATACAGTTTAGTGTTGCTCGGGTTTCCTCTGGCCCGCTTTGAAGGCCTGCTAAGGCCACAGAACTACAGCTGACCTTACGTGCGTCGGAGCTCAAAGGTCAACTGCATAAACTGCTGTGCCCTGAGTTCACTCTTAGGGGATACCTCATATACTCCTGTCTGTGACTTATCGGTCTGAACACTGAACAGCCAGTATTATCACCATCCCACTGTAACTGTACGGTGTGTGTGTGTGTGTCTTGACCAGCGAGACACAGGCATGTCTGTAAATAGCAAGGCGTGCCTGTGGGCTGAGTTACCTGCCCTGCTCTGTGTTGCTGGGCGTGAGGCAGGCTGGGATTAAGGCAAGAGGGGGCGGTGTGTGTGTGTGTGTGTGTGTGTGTGTGTGTCTAGGTGGGGGTGGTCATGGTGGGGGTGGGGTGGGGGGTGGTGGGGGTGGGGTGGGGGGGTTGAGGCCTGTGGCAGGAACAAAGGAATTCCAAGGCTAGAAATGGATCCTGATCGGACTAGCCGCTCTAGCCCACTGGCCCCTCGCTTGGCGTCCCTACCCCCTGCCCACCCCCTCTCCCCCTGCGCTCTCCCCCTCGCCCCCGCTGAGAGGCCCCCCCGCCCCCTATCCTCTGTCCCTGGTGCATTGTGGTATTGCTGTGGCTCTACATATCATAAGCCTTACTCAGCAGACTCCGACGGTAACCCCGCCTTTCTCCCCTCAATGCTCCTATGTATTAGTAGTATTGTTTCTGCTGCCCGGCGGTGAACGCCCACACAGTACGTTTCTCTTTCCGCTCTGTCTCCATGTCCCGTCCCGGCCTCTCCCCTTTTCTCCTCCGCAAACGATCACCTGCAGCCTCCCAAGACACGGCCACAGGCTCAGCCATAGCTGTCTCACCAGCACTCTTTCCCATGTAATCAGGGCAGAGTAATGGTAGCCCAAGCATGGGTCACATTCACGTGACTGTTTCCCTCCACCGCAATCTGGCTAGGGAGGCGGCACACGCTTTCATGAACGTAGCCCCGCCTGTTCAGGCCGACCAGGGAAGAGAACCTTGCTTTATCAGTTAGTGGCACCTTCCCATGGTTCTTGGCATTGTCTGCTCTCTGCTTTTTGTTTCACTTTGGGTGAGAAATGACTCCAGCCTTGGGAGCGTGTGCTTGTGACGCGTGTGTGGCATGTTTATTTGTTTGTCTCTAGGAACAGGTGTCATGGCCGACTGTGCAGCACCTTTTAAATGGGCCTGATGTCACCAGGAACACAAAGTGCCTCTAATAGAGCCACAGGAACTGTGTGAGACTTTTTTCCAGATGATATTGATAGTACAACATTAGCAAATGTGCTGCTTGACCTGAGCTTACTGTATTTTGTGCATTAGCATTAAGCACTGGTAGCTAAACATGAAAGCCCATGTGTTCCATAGGGCCATTTCATCTGTCTAGATTTATAAACACACGGGCTAGAAGATTTACCAAGGAAACCAGCCTGGATCCAGCACAGCACATAACTCAAGTCATCAAACAGCTCCACACATCATTACTCAGAAGCTCCTATTAACATAAGGCACAGTTTCTAACCTATTGCATATCTAATTGTTTCTTGTGTAAACAATGTCACGGACCTGCTGTACTGCACTAATGATACCATAACGATGAATAACTGTGACATGTCGTATGTGACTATGCACTTCTCGGGCTCAGATAAGATTACATTATATTACATTAGGCCAAGATTTGATGTCTCAAACAAAGAAAAATTCCCACGGGAATTGTCCTGTCCTCCCCGAAGCCCCCCACCAGTCTAGTCACATGCTCCACTCTGGGCCGGCCGGCCGGCGCTACCATGCTGCGGCACATTTCGTAACTGCGATGAAGGGGTCACCCAAATGCCGGATTGAACACTCGTGTGCAAATATTGTTTCAGGTGGACGTTGAGCCGGACGATAAGGTGCTGCGCTCTGCCACGACCCAAATGACAGTTACCTATAGAGGGGTGTCCCCCCAGGGAAAAGCTTTACACATGGGCAACCCCCCCTCCCCCCTCGCTCACAAGTCCTCCAGGCCTCTCAGGGGACGCAGGGAGACGGTAGACATCAGAGGAGCGGGACACTGACTGATGTCTGACTGTCCCGCTGTTTCCACTCCTGTTAATAAAAGTGCTTGCGTGCAACATGACGCTCTCCCCCCTCGCACAGGGAACATGCACAGAGGAGGGCTGGTGCTCTTTTAGCGGGGCCCCCTCCCGAGCCACCGCGGTCAGGCAGGCCAGTGCTCGGCAGAGGCCTGAATGGACCACGGAGGGCCCGCCATATTAGCATGGAAATGCCGACAAACCTTTTGTGTGAGTCACAACAACACAGCTAGCTAGGAATGCGGATGATGCGAAGGAGTGAGCCAGTGTGTTTCCAATGGCTGTTTTAATGACCTCCTTAGGAAGTTAATGAAGTCTGTTCCATGGGAGCTTAGTTTTGACCCCGGTCTGAACACCTCTCAGTCTGAGTACCTCTGGATGCTGTTGTTTCTTCACTTTGCTTTCCTTTCATTGTTTTCCAGGAAGTGGTGAAAGGTGTGTGCGTGCGTGCGTGCGTGCGTGCATGTGTGCAGTCTCCAGCCCTGCAGAGCCTGTTTCTTTCTATGTCTGCTCACACTGTACAAACGGTTCAGTCCCATCTACCACGTTCCTGGCGGCGTGACGCCTTGTTTACAGTTTGACCTAATGATGTTTTGCGTCATGTTTCATAACAGCTGAGCTAGGCCATGCTGCCTTTTGCGAAGTAGAAGTGAAATCTCTGAGTAGGCTTCACCCTCTTAACACCGGCGTGGGCTACAGTTGTCGCAGTAATGGGGGCCGCTCGTCCCCTCGAAGGCAACGGCAAACTGTTTGTGGGAGAGAAACATGAATATAAGCTTAGCACGAGAGAACCTGGGCAGGAGGCCAAAAGCAACTCTGTGCTGTGCAGGACGTTATACAGTTGGGGCAACAGCTGATGTCTCGAGTCACGCCGTTGCGCTGGTTCCCAACTGTGTCCAGACATCGCTGTCAGACTTGCCCTGGGA
Source organism: Forbesichthys agassizii (assembly GCA_026546735.1). Lineage (NCBI taxonomy): Eukaryota > Metazoa > Chordata > Actinopteri > Percopsiformes > Amblyopsidae > Forbesichthys > Forbesichthys agassizii. The sequence goes on from JAODLL010005328.1 coordinate 8,390, forward strand.
ATTGGCGAGCTCAAGCCACGAGGGAAGGCGATGAGAATAGTTGGAGAGCTAGATATGAGGCCAAAAGAGACTAATGGACTAAAATCAAAGTCTTTCAAAAACACACAACGCCATCCATCTGCAATGAAATGCTTGTTTTCTGTTGGCTTCTGAGCCCAGAATGGGCAGCAAAAGCACAATGTATAGTTGCTATCTGCATTCCATTTTGAGTAGCCAACCAGAATGTTCAGTAGATGACCACTGTGTTGGTATTGGATGACTGCCGATTCCTATTAGAAACACACAAGGGCCATACAGTTGGTTATGATTGTTTTGTAGAAGAATTTGCTTGCGTTCTCCTCCGTTGTATGTATGATGAGTCAACATATGCACGGCTGTTATGTTACACCCTTAGCTCTTTTGATATTTGAGCCAGAACGGTATCACAGAAGCATGTGGAAGGTATTATTCTGCTATAGCCTTGCTGGCCAGGCTCAGCAATGGGTCCACTCCATCAGCATACAGTAAGCATGTACACACAGTGTGTACATGCTAAGGCTACCTGTGTTTTGGGTTGACGAACAAGTTGTTTTGACTCCCCTAGATTTCCCATTTATCGTCCAGCTGAAGCGGTTGCATGGCATCCTTATTGCATGGCCCCCATGTGGTCACATTCAGAGTGAAAGGGGCCTGAGTTCCCCTACGCTGCATGCTGTTTGGACTTGATCCTGCGAACACTGGGGTGGTCACTTTGAAAACCACGGTCAAATTGACCAGTGTAAAGGTGCAGTAAGCAGTGCTGTATAAATATTATTACTCGTATTTGAACTCGACATCAAAACAAATGAACATCTCCCTTCAGTGCCATAGGGTGCTTGTTCACAGAAGGCTGGAATAGTGTTGTGTGGTGCGGCTCTCTCTCCATACACAGAGCCAGGGTTGTGTAGGACCACCAGCACACCAACAACTAGTAAACTAAGGAGATTGACTGAATGTGTATTGGATTATAATCACTTACCTCACTTGTAATGCTGGGTTCAGACTACATGACTTTCAATGTCGTCAGAAGGATGTGCAGCACACACTACACAGCTGTCTCTCTTGTAATCGGGTATCTTGACGTCGTTGTGTGATTCACACTATGTGAGGGTCACACACAAGATGTTTCACCCGACCAAGTCAAACTGGAGCTTAGAGACTGTTTATAGGCATCTAAGCAAATCTCACAAACAAGACGTGATATAGGTATATCCCTCTGTAGTAGCATTCGCACCTCATTAACATGGAGCCGGTAGGCTACATTTGTCAAAATCTTATTTCAAACCACAATATTTCCCACCACTGATGTGGTTAGAATTGTTTAAAGTAATTAAAATAAAATATGAAGTGTTTCAGAATTAACTTATTCCAGTATCTTTGTGTGTTTCTTCAAGCAGTTCAAATGATTACAAAGGCTTTTATTCCTCCCCCTTGTTTTCATATCGCCCTTGTATTGCGCTCTTATTGGCTGTTGGTCCTTGCCGACATGTCTCAGACACTCTCGGCTCATGTTGTAAGCAATTCACACTAGACGAGCTGTGATTTTCCTCCAAGTTGGGGCTTTTTTCTGCAAGCTCAAAAAACTTGTCGGCGAGCTGAAACTGAGCTACAATTGTGTAGTGTGAAACCGGCACATGGTGCTGCCCAATAATTATTTTTTTAAAATATTTTCACGATTTTAGAAAATTTGGAAACAAAACAAGCTGTATATGAATGCTGTCTATTTACCATTCATTTACCATACACATACAGTACATTAGTGCTAGAAAACCACCTGGATCAGTATCCTATAACTTTCCAAGATTTGTAATCAACAACTCAAATTTCTGATGGCAATTGGCATTTTTCCATAACTTTCTTCTTTTAGGCAATAACCTTGAGTTATAATTGGTGCTTTCATTACTCTATGATTCACTCTATGGAGGTAATAAGTACACTAGTTGTTCATGAGCCAAACTGGCACATTGCCTGCTTGATGTCAATTTCTGTAATTTTATAATTATATAACAACAATTGCTCTACCCTTAACACACAATCTCCATTTGCTTGTTTAAATGTGCAGGGAGCGATTGTCGGCTAATACACTTTTTGTCAAATTCACTGAATATCTGCTCACGGTCTATGGGGGTAGATTTCTATCAATATTATTCAAGCGCAAAATTATAATCCACACGTATTTTTACCATCCACAAGCA